>JARHVA010006473.1:460000-650000 GCA_037957365.1 Torreya grandis | reverse complement strand
TTTATTTCTATATTTTAAACCCTATTTAATTTTGTACCAACAAATTTAGATTTAAAAAAAAAATTCAACAACACCTACCTCTTACCACCCATAACAAAAATTGAAGATTACTTGTGGACCTTAAAATTTAATAGTTTAAAATCTAAGAATAGGTGTGATTCTAGGGTTGAGCTCATTAACCCAAGAGGAAAATATTATTTGGTTACCTTCTATTTGAAATTTGTATCCAAAAATAATGCAATTGAATACTAGGTAGTGGTTCAAAGTCTTCATTACAATCTTAAGAGGAAAGTCAAGAACATTAATGTGCTAGGTGACTCAATATTGGTGGTCATGTAAGTTAGGAGCGAATACACTTGTAATGATAAGAACTTGTCAAGGTAACACAACCAAGTATGGAACCTAATATAAGATTTTGATACATTAAAAATCCAAATGGTGCCTAATATAAGAAATTATAAGGTAGATGCATTGATAACAAATGCAATACCTAGAACCAATTATTGACTACAAATTAAAGAGATTTTCAATGGAGTTAGTCTCTACTTCTATTATATATAACATCAGAAAATTATAGGTATTTAATGATGACTAGTGTAATACCCCTATGTTTAAATCTATGTGCCTTTGTTATTGTTGTATATTTTCCTAACATATTGATCCTTCAAATGCATAGGATTTAAATGTTGTTACCTCCATTATTTTGAAAATATTTATTTGTTGAAATACAATTAGAACAATCATCCTTTTTTAAATTTAAATCCTAATCCAATAAATATTTAAAACCACATAAATTATGAGGAATTTGATAATTTATTTTATTGGTAACTTGTGCCTGTCCTCTCTAGGAAAGCTAGAGGAGCTATTGGTTAGGTACTAGATTAGGGTGGGTGGATGTGTTTGTGAAGTATAAATTTAGATAATATAAGAGAAGTTATTGTTGAGTATAAATGACTCTTTAAATTTGTACAAAGTGGGTGAATTGGATAAGTAAGAGCACATGGAATTGTAAGGTCATTGAGAGGAAGTATGGGATTGTAAGACATGAGGTTACTCTTGTAAGAAAAGTACCATCCCATTTATTGGGTTGGGTGGAGAATCCTTTGGATATGAAATTTAGTCTTTCTCTTATTTCTCAAAATTAGTCTTGTTTTAGATTGTTCTTTGGGTTTTTTTTGGTGGAGGGATTTGAAATGGAGAAGGAAAATTTTGGAGGAGTTTGAAATAAATAATATTAGAGGTAGGACCCTTTCCCATTTTCTTATTGATATTGGTAAATGATTAACAAATTAATAAAATTTCTCTCTCTTTCTTTCCTTAAATCTTAGAGAAATTGAAATTATAAATAGAAATTTGTTCATTGATTGAATTATATCATGATTGTTGAAGAAATGGCATCTCTCTTTCTCTAATATCTTTTGAAAAAGGTTAATAAAGTTTAGCATTGTGTCAAAAGTAAACATCCTAGTATAATATAAGGGGAAAAATGTAACTCTTCATGTTATGAAATGGAATTTCTTTTCTTTTGAGTTGTAAGTTGTTTAGTTGAAATGATAATATATCTCTCTTTTCTTGAGTTAATAAATCTAAAATATTAAAGTATAAATTGCCATTATAGGCTTCTATATGTTGCAAAAAAACTAGAATGAGTGACATTATTGTTTTAAGCCTCTCCTTGATTATTGTGCATTGAAAATATTAAAGCTTAAATTGTGCCTAATTATACTTGTTCTATGAAATCATGATTTAGAGAAATAATAATTTTAAATTTTGATTAAAATAAAATATTATTTTATAGATTATTTTGTCCTACCCTTTGTTGAAAATAAATAAATAAAATGAATTTGATCATAGTCTTTCTCTTAAATTAAATTCTAAAGGTATAACTTTAGAGGTATATATATCCTCACACATATATGTAAAATTTAATCTACTTTAGATATTTATTTAAAATATTTAATATATTCCATATATATATGATTTAACCTTTTAATGTTTTACATATGTAATTCCTATGTTTGGTTAAAGCGCTGAGATGTCTAAATCAGTTAAATAAATTACAATAATTAATATAATAAATTTTAAATGAATTTGACCTTGGTTGAATTTATAATAATAACAATAAATATGGAAAAATATAGACTTAAATTAAAATAGACTATTGTGGATGATCTAGGTTCTAAAATTAGAGATCTAAGTAGCTTTGAGTATCACAAAGAGATTTATAATATTCATTTGTTCACTAGACAATAGTTCCCATTTTGGATAGTATCACCATACATGTGTAGTGTCCAATATGGGGTTCTAATTTCCTTTTTCTGGACTATTATTATTTTTTGGGAGTACTTACACCTATGTCTGTGTGTTCTATCTTCTGAGATCGAAGCTTGTAGTTGTGTATTTTACCTAAAAAGCTTGATTTTTTGTGCAAAACCTAATTCTCTTTAAAAGTGTGATATGAGAAAGATTTGAGTGTGTTATTAGTATGGACTAGACATCCTCAATACTTTTTTGTGTAGAGATTTACCTACATACTAATACTCTAAAGAGGGATCAAGTCTGATGTATTTTTCCCACCTAATGCTTGATGTATGTGCAAGTGAATACTAGAATGAGACTGGCCTTGGATGTCTTGAATGTGTTTGAGCCTTTGAATTCTTGAAAACTATAATTAGGGTTGATTTAGATGGTAATATGTAGAAAGTAAGGCAAAATAGGGATAATATACCTTGATTTTACACAACTTTGTCTTAGCTTTGAATAGATTTTGCATCTATTTTCCATCTAGTGAATAGAGGTGGATTAGACTTGTATTTATAGGGTTGTGTTGTTTGTGTAGATAAGAAAACAACTTTAAGACAAGTATAGAAGGTACACATATTTGAAAAAGTATTTATTAGGAATATTTAGGGCTAAGGAAAATAACACCCAATTAGGGGCATTAACACCATGTGGATGTAGTGTCATGAATGTGGTGCTAATGTCCTTTTGGTAGAATTTTAAGAAAGTTGGATCGGGGTCAAATTTGATAGTTTAGGGACTTTGTCTTGACTAGATGTAAGTGAACAAGGTCTATTGAATGGCTAGAAATATAAGTCTAAGGATTTAAAATAGGTCTATGACAAACCTAGGGATAAGGTGACTTAAGAAGCACTCTTAGCATCCAATTACCACTTTTAGGTGATTACATTTTCCCCTATTTATGATAGTAATGCAACAAAGTGAAATGACTAGTATAAATGAGAAATAAGCATACTTGGACTTAGATTGGTAGTGAAGCCCATATGGTTAAGTTTGAATATGTGAATCTAGGTCTATATATGTGAAACATGATCCAAAATAATGTCTTATAATTCAACATGCAGAAATTAGTCCTTACTAATGAGATAATAAAAAAAAAATGACTATGCTAAAATGAAATAATTGAGCAAAGAGAGAGGAAAGTAATGAATACACCTTGTTATGTACGTGAACCAATGTAAGAACTTGGTGACAACCTGCATGTGTGAAAGTGCATAAAAATCATATCATTGAATAACTTGAATTGAGTTGATGGCTTGAGCAATCCTCATATGGGTGGCTCAATAATTCAATTGGGTTTTGACTCCATCATTACCCACCCTTGCTTGGTGGATCTTGATTTCTATGAATAACTTGGATAAGACTATATGTTTGTCAAATCCTCTCATGTATCTGGGTTAAGGACCAAAATAGTCCATGACTCCATCATTTTACCCTATGTGAAGTACATTAATATATAACTTTATTGTACAAAGTTTTGAAAGTATCTAACTGAGTAATCTAAATATGTATTTAGCTTCATGGCCACTCAAGTATATTAGGTGGATTTGGGCCACTTGGGAATGCCAATCACTATAGATGGAGTAAGGCATGAATTTGGTGACAACATAAAATGTGATAAAAAGTATATATAACATAAAGAATGATATGGAGTTTTCCATTCCATCTGATCAATGTATTTGAAGCTAAGTATATGGAAACTAGGTGTCATGCACATGCTCCCAATCTGGTATCTAAGTATACTAAATCTGAATCAAGTATGTAATAGTTGAATCTATATACTAATACGAATGTATGAGTGATCATACTACACATGATGCCCCCAAATATAAATAAATGGTATGAATCCAAATTGAAATGATTGAGTTTGAGATAAATCTAAACATAACTGCCAAACATGTGATTGTATTTTTGCAAATCTATACTATACTTGGTGTACTAGTCTAAATGGACTAGACTATATTAAAGCTGGGGCTACTAGATAGTATCACCCTTAGTGGACAGTAGTGCCCTATGGTGCTAGTGTCCCAATCTAGGCACTAATGTTTGATTTTTCTAATCTCCATGTAGTCTAGATTTACTATTGAACCTCTATTCTATTATATGTTTGTCCTAAGTTTGATCTTTATAATTGAGCTTGTGTGTTGAAATGTATATGTGAAAATTAAAATAAGAGCTTGATCTCTATGATAACCCCTATAAATTCCTCCTCTTTTGAGGGTAGTTGTGAAATCTATAGAATAAATTCCCTCTAAATAAGTATCTCTACAAAAATATGTTAGTTAGGATAAGATATTTCAATATAATGTATAAATATAACATTAGAATGTAAATATATCTAAGAAATGGTAGGAATTGTAAGATATATGTTGTAATCTAGAATTATACAAGGGTGTCAAGATAGATGTTAGAAATGTATAACAATAGTAAAATTTGAGTAACTACCTAGGGGGATGGGGCATTATGTCCATCAAGGCTCCCAAGTGGGATAGGTAGATGCATGAGAGTTGTCATGGCATTGAAAAATAGTGTGTGCATAACAAGCAAGTACAAGTGTAATGGTGTATAAGCATATAAGGAAGAAAACATACAAGCACATAAGGCATGCAAGAGGTAGTCTAAGGGGCCAAAATACAAAGGACATGGACACATGTCACTAAATATGAGAATGAGAACATACAAGGGCGTGTTTAAATGTCCACATATGAAAACATCAAGTATTTTGGCATAGAGCCATAAAGAAGGACATGTTCAAATGTCTACATATTAAAGTATGAAAGAGCACACATAATGGACATGGGCACATGTCCAAGGCATACAAATAGATAAGTGGCATAAAATCCAAGGAATAATGGCATGTTCAAATGCCCTCAAAGATGTATAAATAATAGTAACACAATCAAGTCTAATCTAGGAATAGTAATGAAATCATGTATAATTGTGTAGTAAAAATCTATGTAGATTCAAGGGTGCATATATATGGAAGCTAACTAGTAATAGCTAGAAAAAAAATTGAGCAATGAATAATAATGATCAATATCAAGATTAATAAATGTATAACTAGAATGTATAATATGTAAAGATAAAACTTGGTTGTAGCAATTATGTAAAAGATGCCCCTAAGTGGGTGGATATATCAATGTATAAAACTATATTGGCGTAAATTCCCCTAATGGGTAGATGATAGCTAGTCTGGATCAGTGTAAATTACCCTAATGGGTATATGATAACTAGTCTAGATCAATGTAATAGACTAAAGTCCTATTTGGAATCTATAAGTACTCAATAAGAATAAGTGAAGCATATGTATATGATAAAACCAACTACACTAACACAACTAGCAATATGTAATATTTGACAAGTAGTAGAAATGTAAATAAAGTAATGCATATAATATATAATTTTTTTATATTTTTGAAATATTTGAATGTTTTTGTATTTCTATATATTATATTATTTTTTTATTTTTTGAGTATAAGCTATGTACAAGCATATGAAAGTAAACTATGTATAAGGAGTGAGAGAATAAGGAAGTATGTACAAAGGTAAAAACCATATTAAGCAATGATTTTCATGGGAGATTCATCATCACCATGACCTATGTTGAAGAGTGAAATAGTGATCATGCATGTAGTGTGAAAGGAAAATTGTATGCCCATGATCTAGTGTGTTGTAGAATCTAAACCTTAAGCTACTTGAGTAGTGATGTTATGGCACTGATTATGATGCCTTGTGAACTGTAGTGGTCTTGGGGGCCCATCTAGTAGATGTAAAAGTTGTAAGTGATGTAGTGCCCTATGATGAGTACCTCTATACCATAATATAGTTTATCTTGATGTGAACTACATAGAGGGAGGTCATCTAGAATCTATAATATATCTCTAATACAATGGTATCTATAGTAATGGTTTCCAAAGGAGATTATGTGTGCATGTAGATAATGTAGAAGTAGACCTAGCTTAATATAAGGAATTTGATAAGCATTATAATATATACATAGGATATATACTCTTTTATGAAATAGATAGGAGTGTAATATTTGGTAGTGGAAATGAAACTATAGCTTGTGTTGGTGCTGGAAGTGTGACTAGAATTTATGGTGGAACTACTTATGGGATGGGAAGTGGATACTCATATGGTACACCCTCAATCTTAACCACTTGATTAGAATGTATATAATTTAGGCATCATTTTACTATAGATGGGGTGGCTCTAAGCTACTATAACCATGAACTTCCTAATAATATGTCAAATACACTTGCACTAAGTACTAATAAAAATTGAGTGTCTATGTGTGCTAGTCCCACCCGCAATGGAAGTACTATCTACCCAATGGAGCTCTAAATGTAGCCATTAAAATCACTAATAACTATATCTTTAGGGAATATATACCACTTTGTGTAGTCTAAGTGCTATAGGAGTGTCATGGTGCACATGTTTATGCTTGACCCATTGTCAACCATGACACTATGAATAAGATGGTGGTATGTATATGCTCATATGAATATCACATGTAAATATGTGTCATCATCCACAATATCCTACCCTAAAAATGTGTTAAGTGGTCTAAGTGGCACTTTAGTTTGATACATGCCAATAATATTATGTAGGGGATGTGTCTCCTCTATAACTATGTGATAGGAAGCTGGTCGTGGATGAACTTGGTATGTATAATGAACCCTTAATGTGCCATTTACCTCATTATCTATATTATTAAGAAAAGGATTTGAAAATTTCTTAAGTGTATTTGCCTTTGTTTTTTGTTTTGGTGCCTCGATGGGTGTGCCCACATTAATAATGTTTGCCTCAATAAGGTCTTGTATCTTAAGCTTCAAGCTAATGCATCTATTTGTGGTGTGGCCTATTTCCCTATGATACTTGAAAAACGAATTTGAATCATAAATATTTGGAAGAGGTTATGTTGTATCAACCTCTTTAATAAGAGGGAGAGATATGATATTGTATTCTAGTACTTGTTATAGAACTCATGCTAATGACTCTAATATATTAGTGAATACTCTACATTGAGAATATAATAAGACTAATCTAGGAGAAGGATATGAAGCTAAATTAACTATTATATTTTGATCTAATTTGTTCATTAAGGTCCTGACCTTATATGGAGGTTTGTTTGAATGCTTAATAGTTAAATCTGATCCATTTGTATATTTGAGTTTTCCCATTACTAAGAGCTTAACCTCCCTTTCCTTAACTATGTGGCACATGTTTTTGCATAATATTACTTCATGAAGTGTTGGTAATGGAATCTATTTAAAGATATATTTAAGTTCTCTAGCTATCATGGGGATAGTTAATTTTGATAAGATTGTCTTGTATCGTAAGACATAATCAGTTACAAGCTCATTTGACCATTAATTGAGTTATACCACTTGTGCATATGATTATTGTCACTTATGTTCATAGATAAGTGTGCTAAGAACATATCTACTAAAATATTGAATGCCATAATAGATTAGATAATAAAATCATAGAACATTATAGGGTATAATCCTTAAGATTACATGGAAAGAGATTCATAAGAAGCCAATTATTAGACACATAGTCCAAACATGCTACATGAAAGGTTCCAAGGTGATGCTCTGGGTCACCCTTGCCATCATATAGTGTTAGCATGGGTGCTATGAAACTAAATGTCAAAATATTTATTGTAATGTGATGTATCAATGGTGTATGTAATATAATGTTTGATTCTAAGGCGTGTGAAGGCTTAAATACTCCTTACTCAAGATGTAACACCTTAGATTTTATAGAAAGAACCTATTATGGAGATATATATACTTAGCTAAAAATAGACTATGATAGATGATTTGGGTTTTGAAATTGGAGATCCGAGCAACTTTGAGTGTCATAAGTAGGTTTCAAATATTTATTTAATCATTAAATAGTAGCACCTAGTTTGGATAGTAGCACCATTCATGTGTAGTGTCTAAGATGGGGTGATAATGTACTATTTAAAAGACTATTCCTATTTTTGAGGAGCACATATGACTATGTTTATGTGTCCTATTCCTTTGAGACCAAATCCTATAGCTGTGTATTATACTTGGAAAGATTGATTTTGTGTGTAAACCCTAGCTCTATTTATAAGTGTGATATGAGAAAGATTTGAGGGTGTTAATAGGATGGACTGGACATCCTCAACACCTTGTTATGTAGAGAGTTACTTATATACCAATACTTTGAAGAGGGATCAAGTCTGATGTAGTTCTCTTACCTAGTGCTTAATGTATGTGCAAGTAAATGCTAGAATAAGGATGGCCTTATATGCATTGAATGTGCTTGAGCCTTTGAATTCTTGAAAAATAAAATTAGGGTTGTTATAGATGGTTATATGCATAAATTAAGGTAGAATAGGGATAATTTACCTTGATTTTGCATAACTTTGTCTAGGTTTGAATATATTTTGAATCTATTTTCCATCTAGTGAATAAAGGTGGATTAAACTTATATTTATAGAGTTTTATTTATTATACATATAATAAAATGAAGTTAGGCCAACCTTAAGAGGGGCACACATTTGAAAAATTTTCCATTGGGAAGAGTTAGGGATAAGGAAAATAGCATCCAATTGGGGACACTAGCACCATGTGGTTGTAATGTCCCTAATATGGTGTTAATGTTCATTTGGTATAATTTTGGGAAAGTTGGATCAGGATTAGAGGTGACATTTTAGGGACTATGTTGTGACTGGCTGTAAGTGAACAAGGTCTACTGAATGGCTATAAATGCAAGTCTAAGGCTCTATAATAGGTCTATGGAAATCCTAAGGATAGGGTGACTAAAGTGACACTCTTAGCATCAAATTACCACTTTTAGGTGATTAAAATATATGAATTTCATTTATACAAAGGAACATGGAGATTAGGAATGGTTAATAAAAATAATGAAATTTAAAAATAATAATATTCATAATAGTCTAATGAACTAGAGGTAATAATAATATATTATAAAAAAAGATAAAAAAAATTGTGTTGGGGTGGGTTGGCCAAACAACTATCCACCCTTTATTTTCATGTTAAGGGAAAAAACAACACAATCTATTACCCCTAAACCCATGGTAAGGGGAGGAAGTGACAACTTTTTAGTTAGTCAGCCCCAACCCCACATTAAAGAATGGGGGGTGACTATTGTGTATCTAGCCAACCATCCCATAAGGGAGGGGTGATGAATGCATAGGTCACCACCCATGGAATTTTGTTTCTTCAAAAACAAAAATAAAAATAAAAATAAAAATAAAAATAAAAATAAAAATAAAAATGAATATATAAAATATATATAGATATGTACATTTAAGTGTGATAGATAAAATTTAGAATCTAATATAAGCTAGGAAATAAAATTGATGCAACTTCCTATTCTAGATGTAAACAAACCTATGATAGAGAAACAAAAATAAAATAAATCTAAACAACAAAATACTTATAAACTATGTAAAATACACTCATCATATTATCCATTGTAAACATATGATTTTATCTTGCTTCATTGGATGAGGGTGTTTAATTCATTTCTCCAAAAAATGGTGAATTTGGGTAGCATATGAATGCAAATAACTTAGATTATTAATATATGTGTAGGATGAATTCAATAGTTTGAAGGTAGATATTGAAAAATAAGGATGAAAATTCAATTTGTAGGCTTGAGGGTGATGAGATGAATGGTTGAGAATAATATAGATTTGTTTAATTATGATAATAATCAAAGAATTAATTTGAATCCTCATCTCAATGAATGATGACTAATTACCATGTTTGTGTGAGAGAGAAGGATGAATGAGTCATCATAAATGGGTCAAGGTAGTTGAGTGACTCACCATGTTAGCTGAAATTGTCAATGGTAACTTAAAAATTGGTTGACAAAGTTAAAGAAATGGTTGGATGACTAAACATTTGGTTGAGAGAAGTGTGGAAGATGTATAGATGAGGTGGAAATTATGAAATTTAATTAATTTTATTGAATATGTGTACATTATTAATTAATTAATATAGATTAATAAATTATTCAAAAAATGAGGATAAATTTTGTTAGTGGAAAATTTGAATTTGGGATGGTGATTGAGTTAGTGTGTATATTTTAAATAAAGTTAAGTATGACACTAAATTGGCATAATTTAGGCATCTACATTTGCCTCTCTTTGAGATGATGTTGCAACTATAAGAAGTAATGCATTTTCAAAGAATAAAGAAAAAAATAGCGTGGAAATTAATGTGTAAATATGATTCCCTATGTGGTTATGAATGACTAAATGATTCCCTCTCAAGTGTTCATACATATACATATATATGGAGAAATTACGGAGAAATTAAGGATATACATTGTTGGATGAATATTTTGTTGTCAACTAACTGATGACAAAATAGGTATATCAACCACAGTACAAGGAGATTTACGCCATAAAAAGTGGAGGTTTACCACATCTTAACGAGATAAATCTCTCCTCTCATCAAGGGGAGGTTCCCTATGAATATTTATATGCTATATGTGTATATATAAGTAAGCAAAAAATAATAATCAAGGTAGTATAACACCATCCATCCCTCTTTTTTCAGAGATGATGTCCAAGGAACAAGAGAGAGAAATCCTGGTTGATGGCTAAGAACATTCCTCTTCTTTCAGGAATGGTATCTAGCACAGAGAAAAAAATCCCTTGAAGCTATAAAAAATTCTACAAGGAAACCCACGTAAGAACAAAGTCTTCCGTTGCCGCCTTCACTGATCCAAAAACACGTAATAGTAGAGTGAAACAAAGCCCAAAGTCTTTGCCTAAAACTATAATGAATAAAAAGATCACCAAGATAAAAGTAGCTCAAAGTCTTTCTTTTATCTTTAGGACCGTCTTTAGACAATTTTAACACACACACTTTGCTTAT
The DNA here is from genome assembly GCA_037957365.1 of Torreya grandis. NCBI lineage: Eukaryota > Viridiplantae > Streptophyta > Pinopsida > Cupressales > Taxaceae > Torreya > Torreya grandis. The sequence continues at coordinate 638,808 of JARHVA010006473.1, read as the reverse complement.
TAAATCAAACAGATGAGAGATTATCAGGAAAAAAACATAAAAAATATTTCCTAAGTAACACAAATTACTATAACATAAAGTCTAGAATAAACCTGTTTCTCATTCAATCGATAAAATATGATTTATAAGTTGAGCACAAAGTCTCTAAAAGTGTCTCAATTTTAGCAGAGTTTTTGCTCTCAATCATCCAGAGATACTTTTACAAAAGAGGTTCCCTCTATATATAGGGAGAAACCTTCAAAATTAAAAAAGATTAAAATATTAAAATATCTAGTCAAAGATGAGTCATCTTTGACTTTGAGATATTTTTTGGATTTTTTACATGTAATTACATATTACAAAATTGCATGCACTTTTTCCTGACAAAAGTGCATGAGAAGAGAGGAAGAAGAGAGAAAGGGAGGAATGGTTCAACTCTTACCACTAGATTTCTTTAGATGAAAATTATACATGGCGATAGATGCCTAAATTCCTATATTGTCTGGTGCAATGGTGTTCTTGAAGATCACTCTAGCCTTGATTGTAGTGTCTTTCAATGCTGTGATTGTCTTGGCATGACTAGTTAACTTGGATCCTAGATTATCTAGAGTTAACTGAGTATCTAAGATGTTATCCACAGAAGTCATTGAAAATGCTTTGTCTTCAAAATCCCTTTAGATCATACATTCAAATTCTTGAATCATCTCTTTGGCCAAGAGAAATTGATTATCTTTGGAGGTGAGGTTGCAAGACAATTCTTCTAGTCTATTCAATAGACCTGTATCACTTTTCTCGCTAGCATCCTTGGAAGACTTGAGATCTTTGATTAGCTCCTTAAGTATCTGAATCCTATATATCAGTGATTCCTTGATCTCAACATAGGAATATTTTCTGGCAATGATGTTGATGGATATCAAGGTGCATTTCTTCAGATCCTTCATCTCTGCCCACTTGCCAAGATATTTATCTGTACTGTCAATATCCTAAGAAATAAGAGAGATGAGGTCTTCTAAATCTGCCCTCACCTTATTCATCTTGTCTATCTTCTCAACAACCTCTATAAGCAAGGAAATTTCTTGAGTGTGCATCTTTTCAATATAATCCTCTAGCACTTTCCCTTTCATATAGGTTTTCTCTACTTTCTGAATAACAGGGTCATTTATAGAGAAGGCTTCTGGGCTTGCTGCTTTAGGGGCAAGGGTGAATTTCTTGACTACTACAATCAATTACTCTACCTTTGCCTTATAGTAATATTTCATCTCTTTTTCCCTATCAAATTTCTGGACCATGATGTCCATTGTGGGTTGTAGATCACTCTTCGTACCCTCATGAGTAACTTTCCCTAACTCAACATGAGAAATGGAATAGCTGCTCATGTCAAACCCCTCAAGGGTTGCATCCTATAGAGGTTTAGCTATTTCCAAAAATTTGTGCCCCTTTTCCTCAACCAATTTTGAAAGGATCCTTGGTCTCTTAGGGGCCTTAGCTTTCACTGGCACTATCTTGCCAAAATCAAAGTCATCTACAGAGATGGCTAGTTTCTTCCTTTTGGGCGTGAAAGCTGACAACCAAGGTGGGAGAGAAGAAGTACTCACTGTGGCAATGGTTCCTGTAGTTGGTGTCATTGGGGTAATGTCTACACTACTAGTGGTAACAATAGGCACAATGGGAGTAACTGGTGAAACTGTGTTGGCTACTGACTGGTCAATGGTAGAGCTTTCTCTTATATTGAAAGAAGGAGAAGAGAGACTAGGGATGGAACCTGAGGAGCGAAGGACATCTCTAGAAGTGCCTTGAGGATCACCAAACATGAATCTAAAAGGAGAGACAACTCTAAAAGAAGGAACACTGATGGGAGAAAGAGGTGAAGGAGATGCCATAAGAGATTGAGGTGGTGAAGGAGAAATGCCTATAAGTGGTTGTGCCCCTCCTTGGGAGGGTAGAGGCTTGGTTCTTTTCTACCCTAAAGGCCTATCATCTATCTCCATCTGTTGGGTTGCCTATTCTTGGGTGCTTTGTTCTCTAATCCCCTTAGCCATTGATTTTGGCTCCTTAACAACCTTTGGTTTCTTGGACACAAAGATGATTTTAGGCTTATGAGGCCTAGATGGAAAAGGAACATCACCTTTATTCTTAATCCTGTTCTCTGCCTTCTTCTTTGTTTCTGCTTAGAGTTCAGCCTCTAATCTTGTAATGAACTCCTTCAACGTGATCCCTTTGGCTACTAACTAATCATTAGTGTTAGCCAATATTGGTTTGAATCTCTTCCTCAAAGAAGTCAATTTTTTTTGGGACCACTGAATTGGAGGAAGAGGAGAGTCAACAACCTTCTCAGCCAGATATCTGTTGTTGATTACATTTTTATCATCAACCAAACTAGGGGGAATATCTACAAGACCCAGATATTTGATTTGCTCCAGAGTCAACCTACTATAGTCCATCCTCCTAATTTTTTTAGCTGTTCTCAAGTCTACCCAGATGTCTTCAATCATAGGCTCATGAAATTGAGTCTTTCTTCTGATCATATCTTTGACACCCCTGTAGTCAAAATTATCCCTTCTTTTGAACTATTTCATGGTAACCAATTGCATTTTTGTCTCCATGACCTTTGCTTTGGCTGCAATCAAAATTGAGTATCTACCAATTTTAATTAGGAACCTAAAACCTGGCTTTTTTAGTTCCATTTGCCTAGTGTGTACGATAACCATTTGTCTACATAGCTTTATTAGGACTAACTTGTTAGAAGAAAATCTGGGGAGCATATGAGGATAGCCTTGGAAAAAGCCAACCCATAGATAGCAAAAGGAGATAAATTGTAGAAACATGTAGCCAAATTTATTGATGACCATCCAAGCTTCATCAGATACTCTTTTCTATTCAAGCTGAGGGTTGAAAAGGCACAAAAACACTATGAAGAAGGCATCATTTACCCTCCTAAAATGATGAATTGATCCTTATAGTGTTAACTGAGGGTAATATGAGTAGACTGGGGTGGTTATCTTGTCTCCTTCAATTGTCAAACCTGGAAAGGTTCGCATTGAAGACATGATGTATACCAAGTACGAAGTCATATAAAACTTTGAAGTAGTAGATACCTTGGTCAACTGCTCATAAAGAGTGTTGCTGATCTGCTCACCCCAAAAGATGACTTGCTTCCCTTGTAGGATTATCTTGATGAAGGGATACATCCATTCATGGAACTATGAAGAAGATGGTAAACCTCATACTTTGCTAAGAAGAGTAATCAAGTCACCAAATTTTTCTATGAAATCACTCTTTGAGAAATTTTGTGGCCATCTAGATAAATTGGTCCTGGGAGTCTTGAGCCACCTGTGATTCATTACCTTCTTTGCCCTCTTGGGATCCTTATCATACTCTCTCGGTGCCTTAATGAAGTCAATTCTTAGTACTTTAGTAGCAGGAGGGCACATGAAGACTTTATCAATAAATTTAGGGCCTATCCAAATTATCGTGTTGCCACTAGCATCTGACACTGACCTGGTCTCTTTGTTATAGAACTAGGCACACTGGAGGATGAACTCTATATGGTGTGCTGCTACTAGGAAAGAGGAAACTAGATGAATGTTGCTTTTGATTATTCTTCTCATTTTTGAGCTCAGGTTTATCACCTTAGTTTTGGTTATGAACTCGGCCATATCCACATGGCCAATCTCTATGTCCTTAATGTCATCAACATTAGAAGTGACCAAGGTGATCAAAAAAATGCCTTAGTACTAGTATTCATAGCCTTTGACTTCTTCAGAGAAGCTTCAATCATTAGAACTAATCTTTGTTGAGAGCACGTTGATGAATGAGAATCTTCAGGGGGTACTGTAATGATAATCATGATCGTGTAATTAAGGAAAATTGAGCAAATTGGGGAATTTGCATGTTGGGTGATCATGACCAAAGAAGGTCACTTGACAAGGCTGGGTCAGAAAATGGGTCAAAAAATGAGAGAAAAAAGGGGAGGAGGTGAAAAAATAAAAGGAATGAAAATTTCTCTAGAGTTGGATAAATTTGAAAGAAAAATGCAAGGGCAACAAAATTTGTCACCCTGGCATGTGGGGTGGTTTGTATGCATGGGCAACAAATTTTGCCACCCTTGCATGCAAGAGGAAGAAGAAGGGCATGGGTGGAAATTTTTTCTGCCTATGCATGTTTCATAGGAAAGTGTAAGGGTGGCAAAATTTGCCACCCTTACACTTTAGACCTACGTCGGTGGCAAATTTCACTATCGATGCAGATAAGTCATGTGAACCTGTATCAGCGATGAATTTTTATACCAATGTAGGTGGTAAGTGTAAGGTTTGGGCAGCAAGTTTTCCACCCTTAACAGGTAGGACACCAAAAAATCTGTGGGAGAGAAGGGAGGGTGCCAAAAATTGCTGCCCTAGTATGGGGAGAATGATGGAAGGCCGACGCGGAGGGAGGAGGGAAAGAGCTCAGCGAGAAGAGGAAGGGAAGGGGGCTGACGGCCTTAGGGGAAGAAAGGGAAACCAAAGACAAAACTTAAAACAAAACTTAAAGAGAGGAAAGGAAAAGAAATAAATGCTAAAAACAAGACCTACTTGGAAAACTATGCGCACTGTGAGCTCAAATCCACCAAAATGCACTTTTACCCATTTGTTGGATCGTCTGAAGGCACAAGGCAGGAAGAAGAGATGAAAGAATGAAGAAAAATGGGGTGAAAATTGGATTAAATGGGGCAAAAACTAACCCTAACCACTTGATGCATGCGGCCATAAATGTCATGCATGAAAATTGAGTCAGTGTAGGGGCGGCAAAATTTGTCGCCTTTACACTAAAAAATTGAAGGGACATGCAGGGGTGGCAAAATTTGCCACTCCTGCATGTAAAAGAGCAAAAATATAGGGGTGGAAAATTTTGATGTTCACACATGTCTAGATGTAGCAGTGGCAAAATTTGCCACTCTTGCATGTAGGAAGGAAAAATGCACTGACGACAAAAATTGCCGCCCGTGCACAAAAATAGAAGAAAAAAACTAACTCTAAAAAAACCAAAATTTGGTCCCCTATTTGCATCAAGACCGTAACAACTTTCACATTTTGGAGAAAATGTAATGAAAAGATGTTACAAATTTCAAACAGTGTCAGTTGAGCAAGTACGAGAACAAGAAAAACTTGTCTCAAAAATGGACTTAGAGAGATAAAGGGCAAAATGGACAAGTTTTGCAGGGGGTTGTTTCGAAAATGAGCTGAGCTGATTTTGGAAACAATAACTAGCTCCTATTGGGAAACTTTCATTGATCAATTTGATCAATGGGAATAGAAACTAGTCTCTAAGTGCCTTCATCCAAGCCATTGGGCTACGGAGTCATGTAAAAAGTGAAAGAAAAATAGACAAAACATAAAAACTATACATATATACAAGTGGATCCATCTAAACTTCAAATATTGAAAAGCTTTAGATGTTGCCCACTTTGGGGTAGTGCAAATGGCATTCCATCCTGATACTCTAGTAAGAAGCTATTCTCACCATAGAGCTGTTGAATGACAAACAAACCTCTCCATAAAGAGTCAAATTTGTCATGCATTCCCTTTGGTTCTCTCCTCTTGTCCCATAACAAGACTTGATCTTTGATTTGAAAATCATGGACCTTAGCCTTTTTGTCAAAAAATTTCTTCACCTGATTTTGATGCACCGTAATCCATTCCACCACCATGATTCGTTGCTCATTCAATTCGGTTAGACACACGATCCTTTTGTCGAATAAATTTTTGAAGGTTGAATTTTTGACTGCTTTGGCTAACCTGAGTGCTAATAATTCTAAAGTGATGGGTGTCTCCACATTCAAGCCGTACAAAATTTGGAAAGATGACATACCTATGGCCCTCTTAGGTGTAATCCTATCTGCCCATAAAGCATCAAATAGTGCCTTGTGCCAAGTTCTCTAATTTTCATCTACCAATTTCTTGATAATAGTGACCAGGTTCTTATTACTCGATTTTGCTTGGCCATTTCCCTATGGAAAATAATCTGAAGTGTGGGATAGGGTAATCCCATAATAAAAGCAAAATTGAGTAATTTCATGTGAATAAAAATAGGCCGCATTATCTGTTATAATTTTGAGTGGAACCCCAAACTGGGAGATGATATTTTCCTTGAGAAAATTGCACACCACTTCAGAAGTAACATGCTTGGTTGGGATGGCTTCCACCCATTTGGTAAGGTAATCAGTTGCCATGAGGACATAATCATGTTCAACACTAAAATATGGGTTAACTGTGCTAATAAAGTCAATACCCCACTATTGGAAAGGTTCTTCAATTATTATTGGCTTGAGGGGCAATGTAGCTAGTTTAGGCTTTCCGATGAACTATTGACACAATTCGCATCTACGCACCCATTTTTAGGCATCTTGAAACAGTGTAGGTCAATAGTACCTTGCTCATAAAATCTTGTGCACTATCACTAGTGCAAAAAAATGTCCTCCACAAGCCAAATTATGGAAAGACTCTAAGAGTTTATGTTGTTTTACCTTATTGACACAATGAAGAAATGCCCCATCTAGTTTCTTTTTATTTAGACCATTATCCCACAAAACATAGCTAATAGCCTTTAGTTTAACATTCCATTTTTAATTATAGGAGAGATGAGTGGGACACTTACCATAGGTTAAAAAATGGGCAATGCCAAAATACCACTCATCAGTAGTGGTGACAAAGAGGACTGTAGGCATGCCTTCGATCTCCTTTTCTTCATTTTCTACTCCCTTAGGGATGTTGGCAATCAACTGACAAAGACCCTTTCCCTACACAAGTTTGGTAGGTTTTATGTCTAGATCAAACTCTTGAATCTTGGCGATCTAATTACCCCTCTTCGTACCAAACTCTTGTTGAGTCAAAATGGACTTCACTATTGTATCAGGTACCAAAACCTTAGTGTGTGAGTTCAGGATATAAAACCTGAAATGCTTGACTGCTTTAACCACTGCATATGCATGTTTCTCCATGTTTGAGTATTTCAGCTCGTGAGCCTTGAGTGGACAACTCATGAAAGAAATAAGAAATTTTATGCCTTCTTATTTATGTTAAACTAAAATAGTTGAGAGTGTATGTTCAGAAGCATAACTGTATATTTTGAAGTTTTTGGTGTAGTCTGGACAAACCAAGATTGGTGCGTGAGCTATCACTTCTTTAATGTCTTTAAATGCTGATTTACCCTCTGTAGTCCACCTGAAGGTAGTATTACCTTACATCATATTGATGATGTGGCAAGTTTTCTCTGTGAACTCAGGGATGAACCTTTGAAGAAAATTCACCTTTTTAAAGAAAGAGTGAACCATAGTTTTACTGGTAGGTAGAGTAAGTTCTTGGATGGACTTGACTCTTTTCAAGTCAATTTTAATACCTTCTCGAGACACAATGTGTCTGAGAAGTTTCCCTTTAGTCACCCCAAAGACATATTTTTTGGGATTTAGAGAAATATTGTTCTGATGACAGCGTTCCAGTATTCTTTGTAAATGGTGGACATGGTCAGAATGATGCTTTGAATATACTGTCAAATCATCCAGGTATACTACAATGAACTTACCCATTTCATCCTTGAAAGCGAGGTCCATCACTCTTTGAAATGTGGCACCTACATTTATCAGACTGAAAGGCATTCTTTGATAGGCAAAGGTGCCCCAAGGTGTGGTGAAGGTAGTTTTATGCTGATCTGATTTTCCAACTTCAACCTAATTGTACCCCAAGAAACCGTCCAACATTGATAACATCTCTGAACCTGTTACCATCTGTAGAACTTGATCCATGATAGGGAGAGGGTAGTTATCTTTTAGAGATAACTGATTCAAGTTCTTGAAATCCATGCAGATTCAAATTTCACCATTCTTCTTTCTGATAGGCACTATGTTGGCAATCCAAGTAGAGTGATGGATTGAGAAAATTATCTGGGCATCAAGTATTTTTTGTATCTCAACTAAAATGGTACTTGATATTTTTGGATTAAATTGCCTGGATTTTTGCTTGTATGGTACGGAGTTTGCCTTAAGAGGAATGTTGTGGCGAATGTCATTAGGCTTGAGTGATTTCAGGTCATCATAGGAATACACTAAGATGTCTATATATTTGTGGAGTAGATTAGCAAGCTTGAATCTCTCCTCTGGAGTGCAGTATTTCTCAATGTTCACCATCTTAGGATCTCCCTTGGTTCCCAGGTTTACTTGATAAAAATCTTGAGAGGAGTTTGAATCTGTTCGCTATTGTTTGATGAACCTATCATGGTTATCAAATAATTTCTCTAAGGAAACTAGGCCTTTGGGAATCTTATTCCCTTTAAGCTGCAAGAAATCCTCACTTGTGTTTGCATTTGATTCAGAAGTTGCTTCATATTCTTGAAGTTCACTGCCTTCAAAATGAAGTTGTTCAAAGCTGTCCTTTTGCTCCAAGAAGGTAATGATTTGATCATCATTGTTGAATACTTGCCAATGGCCAAAATTATTGGGTACACTTGGCCAAAAAACTAGTTCAATAGTGTACTTATCTCCTTTAAAATTTGGGTGGGGAACTAAGAGAGTAGTAGAAATAGCCAATGCATCTGCTCGGTCATTGAATTCTCTTAAAACAGCAAAGATGCTAAAAGCGTCAATTTTTTTAATTTGGTCCCAAACAAGATTGTGATAGTGGTGCAATATTTTATTCTTGGTTTGATAGAAGTTTCTTAGCTGGCAAACCACCAATTCAGCATCCCCTTTAGCATGGAGTAGTTTAATGCCTTTTTCTGTAGTAGCTTGTAATCCAAGTAACAAGGATTCATACTTAGCTATGTTTTTGGTGTGGTTGAATTGCAACTTGTAGGATAAAGGAACAACATCTCTTTGAGGAGATACCAACACAACTTTGGCTCCCAAACTAGTAAAAGAGCAGCTACCATCAAATTCTAAGATCTATACCTCACTAGACACCACTTTTCCTTTGAAAAATTATTCATTTAGGGAAAGAGGTTCTTCCATGCATTCATTTCACTTTGCTAATTCTTCCACTGTGTCAACTAAACACATTTCCAAGTTTTCACTAATAGGAGTTTTGTCGGATGCCTCATGGACTTCATCCATAGATAGGAAGTAGTTGCCCATGCCAGAGGACTCATAAAATTTGAGCTTCTGGTGCTGATGATCGAGTGACTACATATCTTGCCTCTTTCTCTGGAAGCAATTTCTTCATAACACCTTGAATTGGGATCCTCACCTCTGACAAGTCCATGCTTAGCTCACCTCCAACATCCTTGCAAAAATTTTGCCCAAGTAGGATGCCATAAGAGGCTGGAACGTCAACCACTAAAACCGTCATTTTTATCTTCTTTTCTGGAAAAGCTGCGAAAGCAAATTGGGCATATTTTATTTGACCAAGGAGTGAGACTTGCTTGTTTTCCATAGAAAAACACCTCCCAAAATTTTTGGTCAAATTTAGTCCAAGGAAATCTGCCACCTTGGTAGGCATAACATTATCAGAAGCTCCAAAGTCTATTATGCAATTACTCAATTTGTAACCACTTGTTAGTAGAGAAACATAAAAATGTTATATTTTCTTGGGAGCAATAGGAGGAGACATGAAAAGATTATTTTGGATGGATTTATCCTTGGGGGGATCATGAGTGGCCTTTGAAGAATCTTGTCCTGTGGGGACAGCTTTATTTTTCACATATTCTGCCAACCTATCAAATTGTTCAGGATTAGCTCTCAAATACTCAATCTCTATCATTTGGATCTTAGTCTTTCTGACATGATCAATTATATCAAATAATTGAAAAAAATTTGAGACAGAGGAAGAGGGTCCATCATCTGGGTCTTTAGTGGGTGTGGCACTGGTTTGAGCAATAAAGGTGGAAGATATGGGGCAGTTGGAGGTACTTACTTTTTTGTGAGTTACCTGATCTTTTGATTGGGGAGGTAATGGAGCCCCTCATTTAGCAATGGAGACCATCGGCTGAGGTTCTTCTTCCACCTTCCCTTTGTCAGTTTATGGATCTGACTAGTTTTGAGATCTGGTAAAAATAGAATAAGATCAATCCAACCCTTCTCCTTTAATTTCAGCTTCATCCTAGTAATCCAAGAAACTAATATTGGAGTCGCTAGCTAATTCTTCTTCTTGCTCTTCAAAGAGATTAGCATCATCTTATTGGTCCAACTCAAGTTGGAGTGAAAAGTCACGTTTAGCCTCTAAGTAACCAACTGCTAAATTGGTAGGTGCTGCTTCAATGACAAGTTTCCTTGGAGGGGGAGGCAGACGATTTGGTTGCCCTTGGTTTCAGACAGCATTGCCCTGATATTACTGATTTTGGAATGTTCTTCTTGGCATATCTCGATAGGTAAGAACATACATACCTTGGGCCATTTATCTCTTCAAAGCTATCAGTTCATTTGTCAATTTTTGCACCATAGGATATGTAGTGCCTGTAGAAGAGCTTTTAACAGATGAAGAGAATCTATTTTTACTGGAGTCTTTTCTAATCTTACCTGCTAGGATAAGATCATCCTCAATCTTAGTAACTAAATTTTGAGCCAATGCGAGATCCATAGGGCTAGCTCACCTCAATAGGAAACTTACTTTAGGAAGTTGCGAGTTGATAAAAAAACACTTAAGATTCTATGGCATGGGCTGAGCGATGATTGGAATCTAGTTCCTTAACTTATTGAATTTGGCTATGAAATCCCTCATGGGTTCCTGGGATTATTTTTCATCAGCATTAGCTATGCTAAAAATGCATGTGCATCTTTAGTAGGTTTAAATCTAACTTCAAATTTGGACTTTAGCATATTCCAGTCAGTTATAGTTTGAGCTTGAAGGTGGTAAAACCAATCCACAACAGTGCCTTGCAAAGTTTCTACAAAAATTCTCACCGCTACATCTTCAAATTCCACACTGATTACGCCACACGCTATAGAGAAGGTGGCAATATGCTCATCGGGATGAACCTTCTCATCACCAAAAAACTTGGAATTTTTTTTCTAGAACTACAAGGTAGTTCATGCAAGGGTGGGGTCAAATTAAGAGGACCAAAAGAATTGCCTCACGGACCTTGAGCCATTATGATAGGGTGATTAAATAGCAGAATAAAAAACCTTGGTGGGGTCAATAAAGACAAAGCCTTACCAGTATTGAGACTAGATGCTTCACCAGGTATGGGAGATTTGGCATTGGTAAGAGGGAAGCTCTTAGTTCGCTGAAGACAAGATGATGAAGGAGAAATCTCAAAATTAGTTTGCTACACCAACTCGAATGTAGGATCAACAATACCCTGATCTCTTTGGCCTCGTGTGTATGGTGGGTCTACCGAAGTGTTAAATTAAAAAGGGACTAAAACTACTTTAATTTGAAGCTTGAGGCTTCAAAATGCATGTTTGTGTCCCCAGCAGAGTCGCCAAAAGCTGTTGGGTGAATATTTTGTCATCAACTAATTGATGACAAAATGGGTATATCAACCATAGTACAAGGAGATTTATGCCACAAAAAGTGTAGGTTTACCACATCTTAATGAGATAAATCTCTCCTCTCATCAAGGGGAGGTTCCCTATAAATATTTATATGCTATATGTGTATATATAAGTAAGCAGAAAATAATACTCAATGTATTATAAAACCATCCATCCCTCTTTTTTTAGAGATGATGTCCAAGGAACAAGAGAGAGAAATCCTGGTTGATGGCTAAGAACATTCCTCTTCTTTCAGGAATGGTATCTAGCACAGAGCAAAAAATATCTTGAAGCTGTAACAAAGTCTACAAGGAAACCCACGTAAGCACAAAGTCTTTTGTTACCACCTTCACTGATCTAAAAACACGTAATAGTAGAGTTAAATGAAGCCCAAAGTCTTTGCCTAAAACTACAATGAATAAAAATATCACCAAGATAAAAGTAGCTCAAAGTCTTTCTTTTATCTTTAGGACCGTCTTTATACAATTTCAACACATACACTTTGCTTATTAAATCAAACAGATGAGAGATTATCAGGAAAATAACATAAGAACTATTTCTTAAGTAACAAAATTACTCCAACACAAATTTTGGAATAAACTTATTTCTCATTCATTTGATAAAATATGATTTATAAGTTGAGCACAAAGTCTCAAAAAGTGTCTCAATTTCAACAGAGTTTTTTCTCTCAATTTTCTAGAAATACTTTTACAAAAGAGGTTCCCTCTATATATAGGGAGAAACCTTCAAAATTAAAAAATATTAAAATATTAAAATATCTAGTTAAAGATGAGTCATTTTGACTTTGAGATATTTTCCAAATTTTTTCCATGTAATTACATATTACAAAATTGCATGCACTTTTTCCTGACAAAAGTGCATGAGAAGAGAGGAAGAAGAGAGAAAGGGAGGAATGGTTCAACTCTTGCCACCAGATTTCTTCAAATGAGCATCATACATGGTGATAGATGCCTAAATTCTTATACTGTCTAGTGTAATGGTGTTTTTAAAGATCACTCTGGCCCTAATTGTAGCATCTTTCAATGCTGTGATTGCCTTGGCATGACTAGTTAACCTAGATCCTAGATTATCCAGAGTTAACTGAGTATCTAAGATGTTATCCACAAAAGTCATTGAAAATGTTTTATCTTCAAAATCCCTTTGGATCATACCTTTGAATTCTCAAATCATCTCTTTGGCTGAGAAAAATTATCTCTGGAGGTGAGGTTGCAAGGCAATTCTTCCAGTTTATTCAACAAGCCTGTCTCATTTTTCTCGCTAGCATCCTTGGAAGACTTGAGATATTTGATTATCTCCTTGAGTACCTAAATCTTGTATATCAGTGATTCCTTGATCTCAACATAGTAATCTTTACTAGCAATGATGCCAATGGATATCAAGGTACATTTCTTTAGATCATTCATCTTTGCCCACTTGCCAAGATATTTATCTATATTGTCAATATCTTAAGAAATAAGAGAGATGAGGTCTTCTAAAATTGCCCTCACCTTATTCATCTTGTCTATCTTCTCAAAAACCTCTATAATCAAGGAAATTCCCTGAGTGTGTATCTTTTCAATATAATCCTCTAGCACTTTCCCTTTCATATAGGTTTTCTCTGCTTTTTGAATAACAGGGTCGTCTATGGAAAAGGCTTCTAGGGTTGCTGCTTCAGGGGCAAGGGTGAATTTATTGACTACTACAGTCAATTGCTCTACCTTTGTCTTATAGTAATCTTTCATCTCCTTTTCCCTGTCAAATTTCTAGACCATGATGTCCATTGCGGATTGTAGATAGCTCTTCGTACTCTCATGAGTAACTTTCCCTAACTCAACACGAGAAATATAATAGCTGCTCATGTCAAAACCCTCAAGAGTTGCATCCTACAGAGGTTTAACTATTTACAAAATTTTTTTCCCCTTTTCCTCAACCAATTTTGAAAGGATCCTTGGTCTCTTAGGGGCCTTAGCTTTCACTGGCACTATCTTGCCAAAATCAAAGTCATCTGTAGAGATGGCTAGTTTCTTCCTTTTGGGCATGAAAGCTAACAATCAAGGTGGGAGAGAAGAAGTACTCACTGTGGCAATGGTTCCGATAGCTGGTGTCACTAGGGTAATGTCTGCACTGCTAGTGGTAACAACGGGTGTAGTGGGAGTAACCAATGAAACCATGTCGGCCACTAACTAGTCAATGGCAGAGCTTTCTCCTATATTGAAAGAAGGAGAAGAGAGACTAGGGATGGAACCTGAGGAGTGAAGGACATCTCTAGAATCACCTTGAGGATCACCAAACATGAATCTAGAAGGAGAGGTAGCTCCAAAAGAAGGAACACTGATGGGAGAAAGAGGTGAAGGAGATGCCACAGGAGATTGAGATGGTGAAGGAGAAACACCTGTAAGTGGTTGTGCCCCTTCTTGGAAAGGTAGAGGCTTAGTTTTTTACTACCCTGAAGGCCTTTCATCTGTATCCATCTATTGGGCTACCTGTTCTTGGGTGATTTATTCTCCAATCCCCTTAGCCATTGATTCTGGCTCCTCAACAACCTTCAATTTCTTGGACACAAAGATGATTCTAGGTTTGTGAGGCCTAGACAGAGAAGGAAAATCACCTTTATTCGTAGTCCTGTTCTCTACGTTCTTCCTTTTTCCTACTTGGAATTCGGCCTCTGATCCTGTAATGAACTCCTTCAATGTGATCCCTTTGGCTACTAACCAGTCAATGGTGTTAGCCAATATTGGTTTGAATTTCTTCCTCAAAGAAGTCAATTCTTTTTGGGACCACTGAATTAGAGGAAGAGGAGAGTCAACAACCTTGTCAGCCAGATATCTATTGTTGATTACATTTTTATCATCAACCAGACTAGGGGGAATATCTACAAGCCCTAGATATTTGATTTGGTCTAGAGTCAGCCTACTGTATTCCATCCTCCTAATTTCTTCAGCTGTTCTCAAGTCTATCCAGATGTCTTCAATCATAGGCTCATGAAACTGAGTCTTTCTTCTAATCATATCTTTGACACCCCTATAGTCAAAATTGTCCCTTCTCTTGAACTATTTCATGGTAACCAGTTGCATTTCCATCTCCATGACCTTTTCTTTGGCTGCAGTCAACACTGAGTATCTACCAATTTCAATTGGGAACCTGAAACTTGGCTTTTTTAGTTCCATTTGCCTAGTGTGTACGATAACCATTTGTTTACATAGCTCCATTAGGACTAACTTTTCAGAAGGAAATCTGGGGAGCATATGAGGATAGCCTTGGAACAAGCCAACCTATAGATAGCAAAAGGAGGGAAATTATAGAAACATGCAGCTAAAGTCATTGACGACCATCTAAGCTTCATCAGATACTCTTTTTTGTTCAAGTTGAGGGTTGTAAAGGCACAAAAACACTACAAAAAAGGCATCATTTACCCTCCTAAAATGACGTATTGATCCTTGTAGTGTTAATTGAGGGTAATATGAGTAGACTAGGGTGGTTCTCCTATCTCCTTGAGTTGTCAAACCTTGAAAGGTTCACATTGAAGCTGTGATGTACACCAAGTACAAAGTCATATAGAACTTTAAAGTAGTAGATACCTTGGTCAACTACTCATGAAGAGCTTTGTTGATCTGCTCACCCAAGAATATGACTTGCTTCCCTTGTAGGATTATCTTGATGAAGGGATACATCCATCTGTGGAATTATGAAGAAGATGGTAAACCTCGTACTCTATTGAGAAGAGTAATCAAGTCACCAACTTCTTCTATGAAATCACTCTTTGAGAAATTCTGTGGCCATCTAGATAAATTAGTCTTAGGAGTCTTGAGCCACCTGTGATTCATTACCTTCTTTGCCCTCTCGAGATACTTTTCATACTCTCTCTGTGCCTCAATGAGGTCAATTCTCAGTACTTCAGTAGCAAGAGGGCACATGAAGACTTTATTAATGAATTCAGGGTCTAACCAAATTATCATGTTGCCACTAGCATTCGATACTGACTTGGTCTCTTTGTTGTAGAACTGGGTGCACTGGAGGACAAACTCTGTATGGTGTGCCACTACTGAAAAAGAGGCAACTAGATGAATGTTACTTTCGATTATCCTTCTCATTTTTGAGCTCGAGTTTATCACCTTGGTTTTGGTTATGAACTCAACCATATCCATGTGGCCAATCTCTGTGTCCCTAATGTCATCGACATTAGAAGTGACCGAGGTGATCAAGAAAATGCCTTGGTACTGGTACTTCATGGCCTTTGACTTTTTTGAAGAAGCTTCAGTCATTAGAACTAGTCTTTGTCGAGAGCACATTGATGAATGAGAATCTTTAAGGGGTACTACAATGATAATCATGATCGTGTAATTAGGGAAAACTGGGCAAATTAGGGAATTTACACGTTGGGTGATCATACCAAGGAAGGGAACTTGAGAGGGCCAGGTCAGAAAATGGGTTAGAAAATGAGAGAAAAAGGGAAGGAGGTGAAAAAATGAAAGGGATGAAAATTTCTCCAAAGTTGGAAAAATTCAAAAGAAAAATGCAAGGGCAACAAAATTTGCTGCCCTGGCATGTGGGGTGGTTTGTATGCATGGGCGGTGAATTTCACTGCCCTTGCATGTAAGAGGAAGAAGAAGGGCATGGATAACAAATTTTTCCACCTGTGCATGTTTCACAAGAAAGTGTAAGGGTGGAAAAATTTTCCACCCTTGCACTTTAGACTTGCGTTAGCGGCAAATTTTGCCACCGATGTAGATAAGTCATGTGAACCTGTATCAGCGATGAATTTTGCAACCAATGTAGGTGGTAAGTGTAAGGTTTGGGTGGCAAGTTTACCACCCTTAATAGGTAGGACACCAAGAAATCCATGGGAGAGAAGGGAGGGCGACAAAAATTTCTGCCCTAGCATGGGGAGAATGATGGAAGGTCGACGCAGAGGGAGGAGGGAAAGAGCTCAATGGGAAGAGGAAGGGAAGGGGACCAACGGACTTAAGGGAAGAAAGGGAAACCAAAGAAAAAACTTAAAACAAAAGTTAAAGAGAGGAAAGGAAAAGAAATAAACACCAAAAATAAGACCTACCTGGAAAAACACGTGCACTGCGAGCTCAAATCTGCCAAAATGCACTTTTACCCATTTGCTAGATCGTCTAGAGGTAGAAGGCAAGAGGAAGAGAAGAAGGAATGAAGCAAAAAAGGGTGAAAATCAAATTAAATGGGGTGAAAACTGACCCCAACCACTCAACGTGCATGTCCATAAATACCACATGCAAAAATTGAGGTAGTGTAGGGGCGATAAAATTTTCCACCCTTACACTGAAAAACTGAAGGGACATGTAGGAGTGGAAAAATTTGCCACTCTTGCATGTAAAAGAGAAAAAGTGTAGGGGCAAATTTTTTTGATGCTCCTGCACGTCCAGATGCAGGTGCAACAAAATTTGCTACTCCTGATGTAGGAAGGAAAAATGCACTGACGAGAAAAATTGTTGCCCATGCACAAAAATAGAAGAAAAACACTAACTCTAAAAAAGCCAAAATTTGGTCCCCTATTTGCATCAAGACCATAACAACTTTCACATTTTGGGGAAAACATAATGAAAAGACATTACAAACTTTGAACGGTGTTATTTGAGCAAGTACGAGAAAGAGAAAAACCCATCTCGAAAATGGACTTAGAGAGACAAATGGCGAAATGGATAAGTTTCGTAGGGGGTTGTTTCAAAAATGAGCTGAGCTGATTTTAGAAACAACATACATATATATGGAGAAATTATGTAGGTAATACTACCATTTAATGTAATCATGAGGCTTAATAAAAATCTTTCATGAGTGTAGACATAAGTAAAATGACTTGCCTCAAGTGGATAGGTGCTAGGAATCTGATTAAACAAATAATATTTCCTATTTTTTAAGCTACACAATTGGATGATGCCCCAAGAAATGATATATTAAAAAGGGTAGATGTGATATTTATAATTCTTATTAGGAATATGAGAGATGGAAAAAAGGAGAAATATTTTTTTAAGGATAATGATAAAATTTGATGAGATTGATTTACAAGTTGAAATAAAGATACCAAGTAATACAATTAATTGGTTGAATGATTGGAAGGGAAAATGACATGATTGGGTGAAAATATGATAAATTAAGCTTAGAGTCAGAGTAAAATATATGCATGGGTTGGGTGAATATATAGGGGTAGGGGCCAATGAAAATTTAATTATTTTAAAAATTATTTTGGTAAGTTTTGTGATTAGCCACCTAGTGCTAATTTTATTCTGGATTGTGAGATAAAAATAGAATGGATACTAGATGATAGGCATACTAGCGAGCATGTACCATAGGTCATAAGGGATTAGGGATCTGGAAAGTACTTTTTTTGAATTTTCATTTTTGATTTTTAGGCTCATTAATGCTATATAAAGTTAGGTGAAACAAACCCACTATTCTAGAAACTATGGTTTTAGAGTCAATTTTGATGAGTTCATTTTCCAAAATGATGGGTTTGTAAGATTATTTAGTGATTTCATAATAACTATATCTTTGAAAAAATAATAGTGAATTCATCAAAATCCATGGTGAATATATTCGAATTTACATTTAATTTTTTAGAATGATGAATACGTTTGAAGAGTGTAATGAATTTGCTAACATTTTGGGGATTTCATTGGAGATAGGTTATAAGATGAAAACTAAGATAAAAGTGTCATATTTTGCATTAATGGGTAACTTTTTAACCCTAATTTGCATTAAGGAATCCTAATTGGGTAGGGTTAAGGATATATAAATGATAGGGCATAAGGGTGATATCAGATCTAAAATTGGCCAATTAATGTGCTAAACTCAGATGTACCATATGATGAATTTATAAAACTAAGATAGGATATTAATGGAAAGTAAATATATGATAAATATAAAAATGAAATTAAATAAATTAATTAACTATTTCTAATATTAATATAGTGCTAGTCTATTATAGGTGGAAAGTAGGTATGAAGACAGTTCTAGATTAATTGTTAGATTATGGATCTGGTGTCTTTGGCTCTTTAAATACTTACGCAAGCTTGGGACAATTATATTGATGATATTATCTAAGCTCAATGCTAGTGTCCCATATAAAATATGCAATGAAATAGGATGTGACCACCTAGATGCTTCTAGATTTACCTTTGCCTTTGCTTTGGTACATTTAGATATAAGTCATGGACTGTCACTCTTGGTGAAATGGTAAAACCCTAGATTTACACATTTAACATGACCTTGGGGAAAATGGGTTAGTGGGCACACAATGTTGAGATGACCCATAATGACCTTGCTATCAAAGGGTGTTACCTACATATCAAATACTCCAAAATAGGGCCTTAGACTCATGTAGTTCTTACCTATGTGTTCGCTTGTGTGTGAACCATGTAATGTGTAAAGTACGTACAAAAGTGACCTAAATTTTAACTTGAAAAATATGACCTTATGAACTCTCTTTTAGTACTTCATACTTATAACTAGGTTTTTCCTTTGACTGATATAAGAATAAGGTAGAATAGGAAAGCTTTTGGTAACTTGAATGATCTTTTCATCTAATTTCTAGGTGAGGAATGAGAGAGGGTTGATATTGCATTTTTATACCAATCCTAATGGGAGATAACTCACATTAATATATTTAAGATTACCATTGTAATATGTTTCATTTACAAATTACATGACTTTAGGGCATTGGACACTTACGTCAGAATATGACAATAACATCGACACTAGTATCTAACCTGAACATTAGTGTCTAGAGAGAAATAGATTAAGCTTAGTCTCAAAACTTGAAAAGGTTTAATATAATTACAATTTAAGCATTCTGGGCAATATTAAATGTTTTTTGTCATCAATATAGGTCTAGTCAAACTAAGAGATAGGTTAAGGGGCACAAGATAAAGTAGATGCATGGCTTATAGAAGGAAGGCATGTGTAGAACTAAGGGTAACAACTAGGATAATGATTTTTATAAGTGTACAAGACTAAGGTTATACATAATTAAAAAATATCATCAAAATTCCCCCCTTTAATCTAATAATAAATTTGTTAGTTTAAAGGAAAGGAGTAACTTATTTTTTCTTGAGTTGAATTTGAGTGCTTTTCTTGAGCTGGGTTTGAGCATTTTGTCAATGATTGACCTATAACCAAGATAATTTTATAATGTATAATTAGTTCATATAATCTATGTAAAAATTACTTAAAATAGATTGTAAGTATTTGAAATTGAGATTAGGATAAATATAGATAAATATTTTAAAGTGAATATATCTAAAGAGATATATAAATATAAATATATTTTAAGGTACATTCCCCCAACTTTAGAGAAAAACTAGGTTGCCACCGAATAGTTGAGATTAGCTCAACTGTGCAACCCAATGATACTTATAATGTAGTGAGTTTGGATGATCAATTATAAACTATTTTTTTTTAAAATATGGAGTGATTTGTTAACCCCATACATTCCAAAATTTTAAATAAATATTGTATTATATTAGCTCACTTAAGTCCATAAAAGTCCATTGGGCATCAATACATGAAATAATTTTGGAATTTGAATTTGATTTGGATTCTGAAATATTAGGCACATTTTGAATAACATATGCACATTGGATTTGTATCATTATAAAATTGTGTGTAAAAATGGTAAAATTTATATAATTCTACCATAAATGTGTATCAAAATAATATAACTATGTGCTTTGGCCAATTCAAAAAACTACGTACTTTAGCTAATTTAGAAAACTATGTAAGTATGGAGGACATGATTCTAAAGCATACCTTCACTATATATGGATAGATATTAAAATTATATAATTAATAATGTGGATGAAATGTTTCCAAAACATGCCACCACTATAAACTAGAGATGCTAAAAATTGAGTATGTGTGGAGAACATGCTTCCAAATCATGCCCCCAATGTAATCTAATAACTATGAATGTGTGGAAGCCATGTCACCACGACATGCCCCCACTACATATTCAAACTAGTGTGTGTGTATAATAAACTATTTGAGTGTGGATAACATTCTTCCAAATCATTCCCCCACTATAATATGAAAACTATGAAAACTGTGGAAGCCATGTCACCATGACATGCCCCCAATGAATATTCAAATTGGTGTGTATGTCATACACAATGTGAGTGTGGATAAAATTATTTAAAATAATTTCCCCCACTAATATTACCACTTTTTAGGTGATGGAAAATTTTTACCTTGTAGTTATCTCACCTCAAAAGGGTAAGACAACTGTAAATATGTGAATGTAACCATGTAGCTTATAAAAGTAAATATGACTAGTAAATATAACATTGAAGTGAATAAAACCAACATGACCACATGTTTGCCTAAGATACATGATAATTACCATGGAAACATATATATACTAACAATAAAATATCAAAAATCAAATAGGCACACCCACAAGAGCACTCAAAATCAAGTCAAAAGGCAATGGTCTAAGGAGATAGCAAACAAAGGGCATGTTTAAATGCCAAGAAATTGAATAGACATGACTTATTCAAATGTCCATAATGTTAAATAATAACATATTAAAATGTATATAGAATGAAATGACATATTCAAATTTATAATAAGGAAATCATAGGCATAGGGGCCACATACAATGGAACATATTCAAATGCTCAAAAAAGTAAGATCATATCAAGGTAAAACACTTAAGGAAGTGTGTAAAGGAAAATCATAAGCAAACAACATAAACATGTTATAGTGGCCCATGGATCAAATGTGTTAGTAAAAAAGTGTCAATTACATATCATACCTTATACAACATATAATCATGGATGATAGGCATATGCAAGTACATATGTAATCTCAAACATGATAGTGTCGAGTGATCATAAAATAATATAACCTATATGTATTAATATTATAAAACATGGATGACCCCAACATCATAATGATGTGAGTAGAGGGAAGTCCCAACACCCATAAGTATATCATGTATCTGTGTATGCCTATATACATGTGTATATAAGAGTAAATAATATGATAGTACTCAACATGGAAATAACATATATATGCAAGGAAGGCAATAGAACATGAAAGTGTCAAAAGTGTTTTTGGATTTTTGAATGTTTTTGTATTTTTTTTTTGATATTTTAGATGATAAGGAAAGATAAACCTATGATCCCATACAATGGATGGGCATAGATTTCTCCCCCATTGTGAACCTTAAAAAGTCAAGTTGGATCCTTAAAATTATTTTCATCATGATTATCTAGGTTAAAAAGGGACATAACATGATCCTCCTCATGTTTTTCATGTGTTGTAGAAGATTTAATACTATAATTATAAATACATATTAATTTTAATTCATGAAGAAAATAAATACCTTGTTGATTTTGGTCAATTTTTGCTTCCATTTGGTATATCCAAAGAGTTACAAGTGTAAATTCATATGGATATGTGGTAAGCATAACCCAAACCCATTTTTTAATTAATTTAGGACCATAAGAAATTAGAATTCTTATGTTTCCTAAGGAGTCTTTCTAAGTAACCTTATTCTACAAATATTGTAAGGTAAAATTGAGTTGTTAAAAATGCTTTATGCTGCAAGTGGTTTTGGTTTGTATAGGTTCAATATGGTTGTGCCAAAAATAAACACCACCCATGTATAATGTAATTATTAAATATTTATATGTGTGGTTTTTTATTTTTTTATGAAGCTAATTCCTTTGGAGGATTCTCAAATTTAATATGTTTGTCATCGATGAGGTTTAATATCTTATGGTTTAAAGTAAAACATCTATTTTTATAATGCCTAGGGCCTTGGTGATAATCAAAATAAACATTTTCATCATATACTTTGGGTAGAGTTATATTTACGTCAATATCTATAGGAGGAGGGAGAGATATAAGATGACACTTTAGCAACCATAGGAATAATGAAACAAGAGGCTTAGGTAAACATGTAAATTTCTTCCTTGGTGCATTAGATAAGACATATTGATTAGGCTATTGTAAAAATATGTTAACCATGGTGGTTTTTTCCTTTTTAGGCTCAATAGGTTTTAAATTATAACTTGGTTTAATTGTAAATTTTATACTAGATGTAGATACAACTGGTGTGTTTACTACATACTTGAGCTTATTTAATGACATAAGCTTCATTTCACGGTCCTGTACACCATGACATAAGTCATTGAAAGATTTAAAGTTTTTGAAAAAAATGGACTCATGTAAATGGGTAATAAAAATATGCTTTAATATGCCTTGGAACTCTTTGTCTACTAAAGAATTGCTCATTTTGGCAAGCATTGTCTTGTATCTCAAGACATATTCATTGACTGGTTCATTGGTTCCTCATTTGATCTTTGTAATTTGAGCATAGGAAACCTTTTCCATAATGTTGATATAAAAGTGTACCAAAAATGATCTAGAAGAGGTTTGAATTCTTTCATGGATTGGAGAGGTAAGTTATAAAACCACATGAAAGAATAATCCTTGAGGATCCTTGGAAATAGTTTGGTCAAAAGTTTATCATTTGAAGCATAATAAAGGCATGCTACATATAAGGTTCTAAGATGTTTTTTTGGATCAACCTTGCCATTTTAAAATGTGAAATTAGGTGCAAAAAATCTAGTTATCAAAGGGTGCAAAGAGATCTCAAGCACAAGAGGTTTATGCAACACATATTGTAAATCTATGGCATGTGAAGACTTTAAATCCTTTTTTTAATGTTTGTAACCTTATGCTATAAGGATTTTAAAACTTAAAGGATTGATTTAACTGTAGGCCCAATGTGATTTTTATTAATAATTTGAGTAGTCACCACAATGGCTGAAAACATGTTTTGAGTAGTAATAGGCATTAAAACTAGTATTTATGTTGAAATAATAGGTAAGTTCCTAATAAATGTATCAATAATAATTTTAGGGAACAAAGGTTGGAAAACATAATCCATAACCCCATTAGATGTATTTATTTATAGTGTGTTAAAGGAGATGGATGTATCCACAAAAGTTTTTGAATTTTTAGCTTCAAGTATAGTTTTTAAGATTTTGTCAAGATCTTTAGGTTTTTTCAAATGTGATCATGAAACATTACAATTTCATGTACTTGTTCATTATCTACTTGGTCATTTTTATTTATTTTAATTATCAAAATCTTCTTCTATGATAACTCTATCAATTTTTTTTTCATTATCAACATGGGCATCATCATGATCTAATGTATACAATCCTTCATTGGTTTGAGACATATTGTATGGGTTGAAGTGAAGCTCAATATGTTCAATAGACACACCCCACCAATATAGGGCTACACCTAGGTTGTATGTAAAATAGTACCAACATAAAATTAAAAATTACACTAATATGAAACCCTAGCTAGTTTAAAACCCTAAGAATACATTTTTTTGCATTCATAAGGATTAGGTTCACCAAATTTTTAACCCTAATTTGGATTAAAGAATATTAATTAGGTAGATAGGATTAAGGATATAAAAATGAGAGGGAAAAATGGTGAATATCAGATCTAAAATAGGCCAATTAATGTGTTAAACTTAGATGTACCATATGCTAAATTTATAAAACTGAGATAGGCTATTAATGAAAAATACATCTATGCTAGATATATAAATGACATAAAATAAAGTAATTAAATATTTATAATACTAATATAGTTATATATTTAGTACAGGCATAGAGTATGCATGAAGACAATTATAGATCAATTATCAAATTCTAAGACTGGTGCTTCTAGCTCTCTGGACACTTGTATCAACCTGGGACAGTTGCATCAATGCTAGTGTTTGATATTCATGCTAGTGTCCTTTATAAAATATGCACTAAAATAAGATGTGACTACTTGGATACTTTTATATTTAGATTTACCTTTGCTCTTGTGCATTCAAATTTTGGTCATGAACTATCATTCTTAGTGAAATAGCAAAACCAAAACTTTGCATCTTTAATGTGACTTTAGGGAAAAATGGTTCAATAGGCACACAGTGTCGAATTGACCCAAAATAATCCTACTATCAAAGGATATTGTATATATAGCCAATACTCCAGAAGAGGGCCTCAGACTCATGCAATCCTCCCCTATGTGCTAGCTTGTGTGTGAATCATGTAATGTGTATAGTAACTACAATAGTGACCTATCTTGTAACTTGGTAAATATGACCTTATGACTACTCCTTTAGTAATTTAGACATATTACTAGGTTATTCCTTTGAATGATATTAGAATAGGGTAGAATAGGAAATATTTTGGTAACTTGAATGCTCTTTTGGTTTGATTGTTAGGTGAATAATGAGTGAGGGTTAATATTATATTTTATACCAATCTTATCGAGAGATAACTCACATTAAGGCACTTAGGCCAACCATTGTAATATGTTTCATTTGAAATTTGGATGAATTTAGGGCACTTGACACTTATTTCAAGATAGGATAGTAATGTCAATGCTAATATCTGACCTAGAGGTTAGTTTTTAGGGAGAAGGAGAGAAGGCTCAGGATTATAAATTGTAGAGGTGTAAGATAAGTACATTGTAAGCATTCTGGGCAAGATGGGATATTTTTGTCATTAATATACGGTTATTTAGACTAAGAGATATACCAAGGGGCATAAGATAAAGCATATGTGAGGTTTGTGAAAGCAAGGCATGTGTAAAATTAAGATGAATTGATAGAGTCATGATTTTTCCTAGTGTATAAGACTGAGATGCTACATAATCACAAAATATCATCTATAATAACTAATGATCATGATAGATGAATATATGATGTAAAAAGACTAACACTATGATTTTAAGATATTTTTATGAGAGATGACCAATTATTACCATTCAAGAGAGGTATTCATGGGTGTTATAGTTGATTCATAGGTTTAGGGATAATGTGGCAAGTGTCTTAGAGGTAGTAGGACTAGTATATGTGGTTGAGATGCTAGAGATCTATGTAAACAAGGTATTAATGATAAAATTAGTAGAGCATTGACATTATAATACCAACATATTTTAGTTACCTATAGGGGATATGATTGTGACATTAGAGGATGTATGGAGATACTTCATATCTTGATATGGGGTACAAAGGTTCACCAGAAATAGAGACTACACATACAATATCACTAGTTAGAGTTTTTAGAGAGGACATGATTCTAATGATTGATTATGGGAAAAAATTATATGCCTACATGGATTTAGAGGACAAAATTTTTTGACATTGGTATTGATGGCTTTTATTGGTGGTGTGATACTACTAGACAAGAGTGGGATACTATTTCTTATGGGGTTAATATATGTGATTATGGATGTGCTAGAGAGTGATACTGAGTTTGCATGGGGACCTTACATGTTGGAAAATTTTTAAAAATACTTAAATATAGTCATGTAAAATGGAAATGTGAGCATAGGGCCATCCACTTTATTAAAGGTGTGGGCATGGGAGCACATTTTAGTGGAAAGGCATGTTGGAAAACTAAGATAGAGGGAAATTGGAGAGCCATTTGCCTATGGATGGTACTATTATGCCACAACACACACACACACAGACACACACACACAGACACACACACACACACACACACACACACACACACACACACACACACACACACACACACACACACACACACACACACACACACACACACACACACACACACACACACACACACACACACACACACACACAATTTTAAAATTTCAAATAGGGACCAATCATTATTGGAAACCTCTATTTGGGGCCTTATAGACCTTATAACTCCACAATATGATGTTATTTATGTAAAGTATAAGGTTATTTCCATTAGTCTAAATTTATAAATACTTGAATCATGAAAATCAAAGTTTTAAAGAACATTTTAAGTTATTTTGAACCTTGGGTTTTCATATGTTATTTTCAAAATTAATGATCTAAATTATCGACTAACAATACTAGTACCTTTTTAATCTTAGTTTTCTTACATGTTATATATGATCATAGGACTATCAACTAAGACTGGTTAATCACCCATGATCAAGCCTCATATTTATTTCATGTGATTGTGATAAGTGCCACTATTGCATCGCATAGAGCCTTTGGCTTTCTCAAAAGATTTATAATTCTTCAAATAAGTCTTGAGTTCTTCGGTGTAAACATATGGAGTTACATGGAGCCTTTTTATTTCAAAGAAAATTATAACTATTTGAGTCTTTAAGATCTAAAAACATGCTAGGTGGTATGTTATTGTGAACCCAAGAACAAAATACTTTAAAAAATTATCAATTGGATAATAGGTCCAAGCTCCTAGAGTCTAATGGTTTTGATCATTTTACCCTTGGCATATTTTCATCAATTAGAACCTTAGAAGGATTAACACAGTCTGATGATTCATGGTCTAATAGTGCCCAACTTTTGAAATCTAAATTAGTGATACTTGGCATCTTTTCATTCAAACTATAACTCTAAAAGTATAAAATCAAAGTAAAGGGTTCAATGGTCTCATGGCCTCGAGTCTCTAAGCCTTTAGGTCTTTGATATCATGCCATTTGTTGACATTTAATTACCCAGAGCCCTTTGGGACATACATAATTCCAATATACAAATGGTTAGGGCTCTTACCTTTTGAGTTCTTGTAGGCCTGATATTATTCCACATGGCTCAATCACATTAACTTATGACCTCGAAGCATATGAAATAAATACAATTCTAAAGAGATGATAGAATGAAGATCAAACAAATGTAGTAATATGAAGTGAGCACAACCAAGGTACACATAAATAAGGTAAACTTCAAATTAAAAGAGTTAGTGAATGAATAAGTGACAACTATCTCAAATGAGATGGCTAGACATGTAAAGTCAATGAAATATTTCCATTTAGAAAATAAGTGAACTCGCTAAAGATGACTGGCACATTCAAATTGAAATGGGAATTAAATATAAATTTAATTATTTGCATTGATGACAGATGAATTCATTCAAGACTCAAAATTTATAGTGATATATACAAAATCTATGTAAAGGAAAGTCATTTTGCAATTAATCTCTTGATCAAGAACCACAATTTTGAGCCTTTGAGAATTTGAGAATCCCTAGTTTTCTTAGTGAGCTTTCCAAAATGAACTATTAAATTTATAATAAGAATTACATCATGCAAGTTGAAATAATGGCCTTTTCTTCAAAGCAGGGTCATCTTCAATCTCCTTCCATGTATTATTGTGCTAAAGAGAGGAATTTATGGATATTATGTTTGAGAAGAGTGCTATAAAATTTAAATCACTTCACTACTTGGTGCTATAGGGTGAAGTGGAATCTATGGTATCATATTCTATGTAAGATCAAATTTCTCCAAATGAGAAGTAATATACAGATAACCTATTTCCAATTAAAACACAAAGCATCCACCAAATTATGGTAAAACTAGAGGTAATACCTTTCATAAACCTAATTAGAGGTTTATTTTTCAATGGAACATTTTCTAAGGATTGTCTACACATTAGGGAAAAAATACAACTGATTATATTTTTGGTAGGGAATTTGAGAGGTATCTTAGACTTCTGATCCCTAAAACCATGTATAACCAAGACTAGGTGAATGTCTAACTTGAGCAAAATACCAAAGACAAAAATTTGAAATAATGGTTGGTTCAAGGCCAAAGGATGAACCCAAAGGGAGGGATTTCATTCAATTAGATTATCAAGTTTAGACTAGGAATTAGGATAGTTATTGCTCTCTTAAATTGATTATATGGTTTTTATAACACTACATATATATTGTTTGAATGGGTCTCATTATTAGACATTCTCTTAACATAAGACAAAATAGTCACCTTGGGAGAGATCATAAGTGTTAGAATGAAGACATAAATGTTTTATCATGATCAAAGGCCAAATGATGACAATTTATACATGATGTCTTATTTATTGGATGTAGTAATAGGCACATTTCATAATATCCATGAAAAATTATGGAAACCCTCAACATAATACATGGGAAATATAATTGGAAAAGATTGCATTTTATGTTCATATACATGTTAAAAAATGAAATTCAAAGGATATGTGATAAGGTATATTCTCAAGTGTTTCAATCAATTCATGGTACCCTAATACCTAGGTTATCTAAGAACCTAACAAAGATCCTTAAAAAAATGGGGGACTACTGGTATTACCCTAATGTAATTATCATCAAGATAGAATGCACACAAACATATCTATTATTACTATCACACCATGTCCTAGATAAAATTATAAAGTAGAAAATATCATTTCAAATTTACAACAAAATTGATGAAGAGTTAGGCTACAAACACTTGGTTTATTAATTTAAAACTTATTTAAGCATTGGGAAACTACAATATGTGATTAGGTCACATTTCATCTTAGTTGGTAAGGCCAAGAATTATTACAATCTGAAGGTGGCACAATTTAGGGAATGGGATCCCATGAAGAAAATAAGGGGATACCTCCAATAAATTAAGGAGAAGAAAAAGGTAAACATTTCATATGGTCATTAGGAATATGACCATGATGTTATCTTTATGAATGCATCAGATGTAATGAAGGTATGAACCAAGCTGAAGAATAAGCTGATGTATATGATTTGGTCTTAAGACATTCAATATGATCTGTAGGTTATATAAGAAAAGGCATAAATGGTATGGATCCATTAGTGGCCTCCAACCCAATAATAAGATTCAAAAGTGCAAGATCAACCCTCCTCTCATATAGGGAAATCAATAGATTTAAAAGAAGGGGAATCAAACAGCCAAAGGGAATCTAACCCTCAAATAAGGAGGGAAATTCTAAAAGTTTTCCTAGGTCCTTAGTTTCCCTCTTCATCTTCAGACACTTACAATTTTGGGAACAACTACTATAAATGAGAAGTCTACACCTCCTTTAGATGGACATACAAATAACAATTTTATTATGAAACCTCTACCATCCCTTACAATGGTTACCCAAGTTAGTCTCTTTAATTTTCTATAGGCTTATTTATTGTCTATTCCAATTGATCCTAATTCTCCCAAGTCTCCTCAAGTAAGATCACCAATATCCACAACCATCAATGAGAAGACTTCTCCTCAAACTAATCCTACCATGCCAAATTTGATCACATTTTCTCCTATTTCACCTATTATTCCACAATTATTCCTTCAACTATTTCACCATATCCTCCACCTTCCACTCCCCTAATAGTCATTTATTAGATGAAGCCCAAAGATATTCCACCTCATCCAAAGGAAAGTAATTAAAATAAAGGAAATCACTTGGTATTCACACCATAAAAGAGTTCCTTGATGAGGAGGAGGAAGTAAAATAAGAAGATAAAGAGGATTACAATTAGGTAATATCCTTAGTTGAGTATTTAACTGATGATGAGGAAGAAGATGTAGAAACAATGAAGGGGTCAGGGTCATAATTTAGTGAATAACCAAACCTGAATGATGAAGACATAAAGTTGGAGAAGGATAAGGCCATGAGATTGGAAAACTTAAAAAAATAAGGAAATATATTTGGATCTTTGGATCAATAAATCCTTACATAATAAAAAAGTTAGAACACAAATTATTGGTGTAGGCTTTTTCCCATTATGTGGTTTTACCTACATTTGTTTTTTTAAGCTTGTTTATATTATTTTAAGTCATTAGTGAAAGTTTATCCCACATGAATGAGGATGTTGGGACATTTATTTTACCTATAAATGTACCTTTCCTATTGATTTTATGGCTAATGAAAAATACTCTTTCTACAATTTCTCTTTTGTGAGACATGTTAATTTCTCTTAAGGGTTTTAAGATTTTATGTATGTTCTCCATATAGTTTATTTTAAAAAGATTCATTATTCATTTGATATTAGAATAATTTGACATGGTATTAGAGCTATTTTAACAACTATTTGTCATTTTAATCATGGTGGGATATATTCAATGCATTCCTACTATTTTATGATTTTTGTTTTCAAGAGTTTTTTGGGGTTTCTCAAAAATCCAATAAGATATTTACAGTTAAAGTGTCGAAACAAAAAATGAAAATTATCATTGGATTTAAAGGGTACCAAAACCATAGGATTGGATATAAAATTGACCTAGTTTTTTGAAAGCCATTTTGGAACTTTTTTGGTGGTTTTTAGGTAATTTTCTTGGTTTTCATGCATTTTTGTACTGCCAAAGTCTTAAATTAGAAAATAATTTTTGGGTTTTATAAATTAATAAGTGGGTATTTAATATATTTATAGTAGGTTGAATCAATTTTCATAGATTTGGGTTCTTCTTTCAGGCCTTACTCATCATTTGGATCATTACAACAAAAATTTTGGACTTAAAATTTTTCTATAAAATTCCTATGGCCTTCCTTTATGCCCACACAAAGCCCAACCTTCTAAGACATGATAACAAAGTTGACCCAACCTCCCAACCATATTTTTGTGGGTTAGATGATCTACCACTAAGGACCAGTGATGTAGGCCTTTGTTACATTCATTTTCACCCATGTGGGTTTGTTGGCCAATTTGCCAACTACATGGTGACATGTTGACTCTTTGTGCATCTCTAACTTCAAGAGATTAGAGGTCTATTGGCCCTACCCTCTTTAGCATGGCATATCTAGAGCCATGTATCATTGTACACTGCATGCCTAAAGATTAATGATCTTGATGATTTGATGGCCCAGCCTCCCACCTTGTGATGATGTGGGTGACCCTTACACACATGTGCATGCATGATATCTAATAGGTGGGGACTCTCTAAAAATGTGATAATGGTATTGAAGACCATAAAAATTAAAATTATGGAGTGTGACACTATTAATTTCAAAAATGGGTGCATTTTTGGGTGATATCACTCCCACATCAATCAAAAGTGGTAGGGGAAGAGCACCCATAATAAGCCTTATTCCCTTGGTCATATGGTGTGGCCATATGAGGTAAGCACATAGTTTAGCCTTTAACCATTGGTCATGTGGAAATTAAGCCCATGATCACTTCCAACCAAAATTTTTAAAAATATTTTGCTCCAAAAGGCCTCAAGTTGTTTTGAGGAATTTGATAAAAATATTTTCCACCATTTACACCCAAATTTTTCATGTAAGCTAATATTTTCAAATGGCCATAAATTTTGACTAGTATCCCAAATTTGAGTTCTTTATTCTTCAAAAGTGCTTGTTTTTCATGCTCTACACTTGGGGACATTTTTGGGATCTTTTAAAACCAAATATTTCAAAATTTTGGATGAATTATCGACTGAGTCTAATATCCCTCTAGTTCTTTCTTACTTATGCACACATTATTCAAGATGCATTTTTGGCTATGTCTAACATCTATATGTTCTTGTATTTACAACTTAAGGGTGGTCACTCTAATAGTTATAATGGGTACTAAATGGTGTTATGTACTTTTATTTTTTGCATTTCTTCTTTACTTTTTGCAACAACCTTTTTTATTACATGGAATTTTTTTGGTTATTTCCTCCTCTTACAACATTAAATTATCACAAATGGAAAAACAACATGCTACTTTATCTAAGAAAATAATGATTCTATAGGATTACTATAAATGAGGAAACTAAATTTACATTAGATATAGAGAAAAATAAATGGTTTAATAGATATGATAAAGCACATGGATGTCCTAGTTTGTCTATTTATCCTAACTTATGTTTTCACATTGAATCTAATAAAATAAAAAATGAATAATGCACCACACTATAAAAACTCTTTGGGAAGTAGGATGTGATGAGAGGTCATGAATTGGATAATGAGCTCATATGTTTGATCCCAAGTGACTTTGACACACTACAAGACTTCTTAACCAAGTTAAAATATTTGAGGTTGTAGTTAAAAGAATGTGGAATAGATAAGAAATATGATAAACTTATTATATATATACTCTCCAAATTAGGTCCAAACTATTATGTTTTTATGTTAACCTTTCATACCACAAAAAAGTACTCTTATAGCAGCATGGAAAATGCCTTCTTTAGATACCTTTATTATTTAATAGACTCAAAATTAAGATAATTTGATATATATGGGCACAATGAAGTCATAAAAATATCATGCACTTTTTTCTAAGAAATATAAGGCTTCAAATAATAGAGAGAAGAAACAAAACAAAAAGGATCAATAGAAAGATGCAAATCCTCCCACCTAAAAATCCAACCATGAAACCTCTTATTTTAGTTATAATACTAGGAAATATTACATCAAATATGGGTTTTATTAGGGAAATAACTATGAAATAAAATGTTTGAAGAAGAAGATTGACCATCTGACTAAGATTCTAAAGAAACACAACATCAATGTCCTTGATTCTACCATTCAGGATTCATCAACCCATGAATCTCTAAAGCAAATGATAATGGTAAATAAAAGGCAAAAGAGAGTAGTAAGGGGAAATAAAATGGAAAGGACCTATTTGTAATTATACATTTGAATCTTACATAGGTCATTGACTCTAGTGATTCACATCACATGGCCTCTTCACAGAGATAGTTTAGTTACTTGGGATCATGTGACATGTCCTCTATACAATTAGGTGATGAAAATTCTAAAAAGGATCTTAGGAGAGGGTATATTGAAGTGAGTCATATAAAATTAAATAATTTTCTAAGTGTTCCCTCACTTTAAACTAATATCCTATTAGTTTACCAGATCACTCACCTTAGTTTGGGCATAAGAGTTGAGTTCACTCTAGATTTAGTGTATGTTAGAGAGCTGTATTATGATACTATATTAGTAAAAATAATGGTAGATCATAAGAATTGGCTATATAACTTCAAACACTTTGATCCCAAATATCCTTTAGATTCTTCTTATTTAGACTCACCTAAACATGATGATATTTTTTATTCGAAGCACACCTACGATATTGATGACTCTTTTTATAATATAAATGACTACAATAGTGATGGGGACACACCTTCACCATCTCATTGTCACCTTATATATGTTGTGGAGTTATTGCTTGGTCAAACTACCCCTAATATGATTTAGACATTAAAATAATAGTTATATTGATCTAAGACACATTAAACATCAATAAATATACCATAGTTTCAAGGAAATCAATAGTCCTTCATTGTCCCTACTCCTATTGCACCATCATTACATATAGTATTTAGACCTCCTAATTTGAATGGAGAAAATAGTTCCTTCTATAAGAATCACACCTTGTTTAAAGATCCATTAGGCTCTTGATAGACTCATTCACTATTCTAGGGTGATCCACTCTTCACTGCATCTACTTATGATCCATAGTCACCTTCAAGAACTCTGTTATAAGATACTAGATGGCTTTAACTAGTTTTATACTCTAGTGGTTTTTTTAACTCCCTTATCTTATTTTCTCTCTTTTAGGGGAGGATTTTATTCCTAAATTTTATATCATTTTACTTAATTTATGATAGTTACATTGTACTTGGGTATCTCATTAATAGGCTATCATTACACCTCTCATTTAACCAATCAATGAATTGGTGTCATTTTCAACCACGACAATGTTTGATGGTTGTTTGCAATGAGACTATTTGATATTGGAGTTATATAGTTTGATTGGGGGGTTTTACTTTTGTTTTGATTTTTAAATCCTAAAAAAGTAAAATAAACTCTAATTCTAGTTTGCAAGAAAGTAAATCTAAACAATTTGTTAATTGAAGATCTTCTAGTGGCATTTACACCATCAACATCCATCACTTAAACATATAGAATAATATATATAATGTCCTCAATCAACTTAACCAATTGGTTAGGACAAAATGATGTTAAAAACCTAATAATTCTTTTTATTCCCACTTAAATAACTTTTGCTCAATTTTGAATATGAGATGAATTAACAAACTTAATCTAGTTTGAGAAACACACTCTTGTATAAAATAGATGTACTTGTGTTGAATTAAAATACTCTTGAATGTAAATGAAACACTCTTTCATGAAAGTAAGTTCAAAATTTATTTTTAAAAAGGAAATTACACTTTCATTTAAAAATAATCACTCTTTGCTTGGAAGAGAAATAACTCTACATTAAAAGAAATCACTATTGTGATTAAAAGGAAATTACAATCTATAGTGAATGAAATATATCTAAATTAAATAAAAAATTATAAACTATTAAAATAAAAAGTACCAATTTATCTTGACCCTTGGAGAGAAGTGGGCCCTTGATCTTTCCTCATAATAGGAATTGATTTACTCAAAAATAAAGGGAAATGTTTATCTCTATTTCATTCAAAAGGACATATACAAATATGAAATGTTGAACTCTATTTCCAACTTCTTCTAACTTTTCTTCAACTTAAACAAATTTATAATTGGAAAATCTATAGAATGAGAAGGAGTTGTGTATTTAAAACTATCTCAAAATATATTCATAGAGTATAAAATATTGGTGATCTTAATGCCCAAATCTATTTACTTAAAACATAGACAATCTAGGAGTTAGATCTCATGCTTCAAAGAAGGCATTGGGACTAACTCAACTAAATATAAATAGGAAATAACTAACATATACTAAATATGTTAGAGAGTTTTTAGTGATGTCATGGAGGTGTATAGGTGAGTGGATGAAGTGTCTTGATAGTCTAAGTGTCAATGACAAAGTGTGTAGTGTGCTTGTCTTAGTATGCTTGAAGTAGGCTTGGTTGATCTTCAATTTTGGAATGATTAGGGATGGGTCTGAAGTATTTAGCATATGTGAGGGGTTGTATCATAGGTCAAGGATGATTGGAGAGCTTGTAAAAATACATGGTATTCATCCAGTTCTTCATTATATTCATCTTGGCATAGTTGGTTTTGTGATAGAAAAATCTAAGTAGGCAGTTTTCTATCATCACCATTGGTATGTATGGATGAGTCAGGGGGATTTGGTCATATGGGTGTGATGAAATTTGTCCCAATTTTCTATGGTCCAATTTTAAAGTCATGCATTTGAGTGGAGAAAAAGATATAACTATGTAAAGTTGGCTTCCCTGGTAGTTTACAATGTTTTCCCATAGCCAAATTTGAGAAGGAGATCTAATGGTGTACATTTAATCACATCATAGATGTGTCATAAAAAAATTAATCTAAGACTGATGTCTAGTTTCAATTAGAGCCAAGTAATCAGTTTGATGGTATAATATTTCACATGTGTGAAGGTTCCAAGAGAAACTTGATATATGGATAGATTCCCCTATGAAAGAAGATCATATGGTTTAAATTTTAGGACATGAAATTTGTCGCAGAAAAATTTATTAAGGTTTAAAGTTGGTCTTCATGGAATATTTCAGTGGTTCCCATACTTAGCCAATTTTAATGAATTTAAAGACTAGGACCAGATAACGATCCAACAATGAGAACTTAATCATCCATATTGAGATAAATGGAGTGTATGAAGTCAACATGTCAAAGGTTGCATGAACTAGTGACAAGTGTCACAAGATCACTAATCTAATAGATCAATAGTGAGTGGTGATTCATACTTATGAAGATAAATGGTACAAGACAAGTCAAAGAATCAACAAGGCACACATGATTTCCAAGTAGCACAAGTGTATGGACTAAAAATAAAATGTTTAGAAGGCATGAAAGGGTGACAAGTGTTATAATCATGAGAGTTCTAATAAATATATAATAGTGAGCATTATAATATAAAGACCTAGCTGATCTAAAGAGAATGGTGGAGCATGTTTGTTCTAAATTATTAGGAAGCAGTGAGATGATGACAAGTGCTTGATGTTTAATAGTAAACAAAGGTAAAGACCAAGATAATTTCTATGGAGATTGATGATGAATATTTTTTCAATCTATGAGAGGGCATGAGATGATGACAACATGTTCAAATTTTAACAGTTGCTCATTGACCATTAGAATTCAAATATTCAAATTTGTGAGGGAAGACTAGTGCTTAGTTTTTGAGCTATAAATTTTTATCAAGGATAAATTTATTGATGTAGTAAAAGGAAAAGTTGTAGAGAACTTCATGATGCATCTAAATAACCTAGTTATAAGATCTAATTATTTGTATAGTTGAATATATGGATGTCTAAAGTTGACTGGGTATGTGTTCATACTCTAAAAGTAACCTGAGAAGGGTAATTGAATTATTATTGATGGTATTTCAATGTTTTAAGATGAACTAAGTGTTGGATCATGTTTTATACTTCATGAAGAACATATATATGGATTATAAAGGTTTGAAAAATCCATATTATATATGATCAAAGACTTAGAATTTGAGTGTGTGTTCATTCTTAGTGATCATATATATATATATATATATATATATATATATATAATGATGTTTGGGCTAATTGTACTATAGTAGAAGGGTGACATGATGGATGTTGTCACTTAAGGAGGACCTATAGGTTATGTGACATGGGTATATGCATGTGAAAGTGTTATTTTGTTCTTAATTTTCTCAAATAAGTGTCAAAGAGATGGATGGGTCTCCATGAGACCTATAAGGGCTAACGAGGCCAAGTTAAAAGGCATAACTACTTAATTTTGACCCATGGATGATATGGCTGACCTATGTGGATGGTATTGAGATATGTAAGATGTCTTAAGGGTTAATGAAAGTATTATTGCTGACCTAGATGGTGATATTCATGAAATATCTATGAATAATGAAATCAAAGATGATGATTTCTAGATTTGGGAGAAGGGGCTCTAAGTGGAGGAAGAGTATAGAGTTGAGAGGCAAAGGAGAGTAAGGGTGCCTAGTGGATGGATCAAAGAATAGATTAGGTTGATGACTATGTATATGACCTATAAGTCATATTTTTTATTTCAGAAGTAGTGATCTTATAGGGTTGAATACTTATAAGAAGAGGTGTGTGTAAGAGTTGAAGAGCGAAGGAAAGAAGAAAGGGTGTGTGCCTAGTGGATGGGTTGTAGAGCAGAGTAGGTTGATGAAAATGTATATGACCTATAGGTTTTATTTCTAATGTCAAATACAATTCCATTTTAGGTTTGAATATTAGGGAGAGAAGTGAAGAAAAGAAGGATTTTTAGGTCTAAGTGTGTATATGAGGATAGTTTGAGTGAAGAGGAAGAGAGATTGTGGCATGCCTATGTGAGAGGATTGTATGAGATAGAAAGGGTATTTTGTAGGGTTTAGAAAACTAGAGGTCCATCATCAGGTATTGAAGACATTAGTTTAAAGGTGGAGATGTTCATATCATAGGTATTAGGAGGGCGTTCAACATCTAGGTTAGAAGGAATTGACCATCCTAGGGGTAGGTGCACCTTGTGGAATAGGTGTTTCACTAAAGTCTAGTCAGAAGGACTTGAGAATCCTAGGGGTAGGTGATCCTTATGGAACAAGTGTTTCACTAAAGTCTAGTCAGAATGACTTGACCATACTAAGGGTAGGTGCTCCTTATGGAATAGGTGTTTCACTAAATTCTAATGTTTACATACTTTTTATAAGACAAGTAGTCTATGTGTTTACAAGATTGAGAGTGGGTTTTATTCCCCAAGAGGGTTTCCCACATAGATATTGTGTTGTGTGTCTACTCTTGCATTATTTATTTATTCATTACTATAAACATCTTGAGTACTTCATGAATGGTTGTATTGAATGCTTAAGTGTTTGAAGGGTTTGGAAATTGAATTGTATTATTTTCCACCATTGATTCACCCTCCTCTCAGTGGTTTGTACCTATAATAGAATATACTTATCTAATTTTACAAAATAAAGATATAAATATATTCAGACTGTTTAAGCCACTACAATGAATGGTAATGTTTAAAATAAGACATATAAATATAGAAAGTCTATTTATGGATATTTTTAGAATTACTATTTTGAGTAGTAAGATACAAATGGTCTTTGGAAAATGTTCAGGTGTCTTCGAAGCATCCTATATAGGTCTTCAGAGCACCCTATATAGGTCTTTAGAGCATGCCTAGACTTCTTAAGAGCATGTTGTGTATGCCTTCAAAGAACATATAGAGCATCTTTGGAGCACTTTTGGAGTGTATTTAAAGTGTCTTTAGAGAATTATATCTCCAGAGCTCGCTTGATGAATCCTCAAAATTGTAGCCAAAAGAATTGTCAAAACTATGTGTTGCCTTCTCAAAATTACCCCATCATTGAGATGTGTTTTTGTAATCAAAATTGTGTTACTCATTAAAGTTAGACATAATATAAAGGTAAATAATCAACAATAAATTACATACAAGAAAAGAATAAATTACATTCATATCCTACTTAGACCAGGCTTTAACTATTAAATGCAATACAATATATAACCAAAGGCAACACTTTATGGATAGTTTATTTGGTTATGATGAGTTATATGAAATGCTCATCATTTATCCCCCAAACTTTACCTTTTACAAGTCCTCTTATAAATAAGTGGGATGACTGGTCTTTAATCCATATTTCCTAATTCAAACCTTTGACAAAGATCATAAACTTGAAAATGATGGCCCCAATAATAATGGTCCCTTGGCAAGAATCCAAAATCTAAAAATCATATGCAACAAAGCTTGAAATTCAAATTATTCTTGAGAGATCAAACCCTACCATGGATATAGAGGAAAAAAAATTATAGGAGGCCTAAACCTCATCCCAATCCATACATCTGAAGCTCTTTCCTCTAAGAGCCAAGTGATTATTTGGGCAATTGATTTTGCTCTTATAAGAATCCATCTAATATTGGTGGGGCTTAAGACTTCCCTGTGCTTCAAATCAATAGGTAAGGTCTCCCACCTAACAAGAATATAATTGATAACATTAGAATAATGGTGGTTTAAAAAATTTCTACAAGTAAAAATATTATATCTCAATAGCTCATGATACTTGTTCTTCATATACATATGATACAATGGTTGAAAAACTGAAATAAGTTTCTTTGCTTCTAGAAATTATGGTCTCATGTATAACCTAGTGGTGCTTTACAATTATATAAATCTATTATTGTATTTATATCATGACATTTGGTTCCTTATAGTGGAGAGAAAGGCACACAAATGTGTCTCTCCAACAACTAGATTAATCAAAAAACTAGATTGATAGCCTAACAACAAATTAAAAGTATAGAACTCAAAAATGACATCCTACCTTTATTTATTGATCTATATAAAAATTTCCACAAATACATTAACATCTTCTATGATATGTGAAAAACCAAGAAAAATTAACTGAATTTATAAAATTGATCATGTAGAAAAAGAACATAAACTGATGAAATATGCTTTCATGTTAATAATTTCTCAAAAATAACAAAAATGTACTAGATAGAATCTTGTGCTTTTTGTAATTTCTATTAGTATTCTACTAATTGATTATGATATTCCTCCTTAAACTTGGCATTTTCATCTTTCAATTTCTCAATTTTAATTTGGGTGCTATGCTAGACTAAGATTATTTCATGTAATGGAACATGGAAAGAGGGAATAGCTCTTGTCAGTACCTTTGTTTAAGCTACAATTTCTTTGCATTTCCTGAATAGATGCTTGTAACTCAAAATTTTAAGTGGTAAGTGATTTTACTCTGTCACTATGTTGGGATATCACTACATTTATATCATCAATATTTTCTCTTTGATAATTAATTTGATTATGCTTATCAACATTAGCATTTTGCAAATCAGTAATTTAAGTGTCCTTGATATCAAGAGAATTCTACAAATTACTCAATTTTTGAGTCTATGAAAACATTAAATTATAAACCCTAGTCTATTTAGCTTGGATTATTTGAAGAATTATCTCTTGTGTGCTAACTCTAGTAATAAATTATTCCCATATTTACTATAAATTAGAAATAATCAGGTCCTTACCTTTTAAAGTTAAACAGAGGACATCTAATTTTCCTTTTTTCCATCTGATTATTTCCTCATGGTGTGAAAGAGCC
The DNA here is from genome assembly GCA_037957365.1 of Torreya grandis. Taxonomy (NCBI): domain Eukaryota; kingdom Viridiplantae; phylum Streptophyta; class Pinopsida; order Cupressales; family Taxaceae; genus Torreya; species Torreya grandis. The sequence continues at coordinate 598,611 of JARHVA010006473.1, read as the reverse complement.
ATGATATGATACAATTCTTTTTATTCATTGACAGAATGAGGAGAAGATGGACCTTCTTCAATCAAGGGTTCCTTAACCTTATCATAATAGAGGGCACAAGACATTTTGCTTCTTGAGGCATAACTTCTAATAGGATTCCTTCTAAAAATACAATTTCTTATTTTTGGGGTTCTTATACAATAACTGATTCAACATATGTAACATCAATAGGGGATCTTAAGATTCCCAAAGTCTCCATGGATTGTAAATCTTCTTCTTTTCTTCCTAAGAAATAAGTCAGTGACTGCACCATAGCTTAGTTGGAGGAGGATGAGGATTATCTAAAAAAATACCCATTTGTATCTTTGATTTTTGATGTAGTATCTTCAGAACCAAAGGTGGTGAAGATGGACATTCTACAATTTGAACTATGGTGCTTCAATCTATATGGTAGTAGAATGAGGAGAGGTAAGGCATGGTATTTTTTTGGCAAAAATTGGAGAAAAATTTTAGAGGAAGGAAGACTAGGCCTTCTCACTCCTTGGTTTACTTAGAAAATAATGGTGAAAAATGAGTGTAACCAACCAATGATGGCAAGTAGACCTAGTGCCTCTTCTAAACTTTTGAGAAACATTAATTAGAGAATTTTGAAGGAAAGAGGGAAGATTTACCTTATATTATTCTCTAACATCTCCTTTCCTCAAATGAAGGAGTCTCATATCATCTCCACCCACTACTATAAATTTACCATCACAAATGATATATTTCATTATCCAAAAACTAAAATTTTGCCAAGGTTGAGGAAGACTTTCTCTCAGAATTCCCTTGGCTACTCTTTGTGGGTATTTGGATAGTCTAGGGTAAGTTTAATTCCTTCAACAAACATATAAATTAGGTCATAAAAATTGATCTTTTTAATAACAATAATCCCCTCCTTAAGAATCTTAAAGAGAGCATTTATTATAGAGGGATTTACTGGAATGCTATTTCCTTTGATAATAGCATGATCTTCATAAAAATTCTCATAGAATTCTTGCATAATCTCTTCATGAAATCCTTAAAATATTTTAAAGAAATTTAACCAACTTGCATATTCAAAAAAATCTCTTGCACTTCATCTTGAAATAATGCATCAGAGGATTCTGGTTTACTCTTTTTATTTCTTCCACCCATCTTTGGAGCAACCACTGGTTGACTAAAAATCTAACTATACTATAAAAACATAGAGCTCAAATTTGTATAGAAAAGAGGGGAAGTAAGAGGTTAGATATGTGAAACAATAATTGAGAGCAATGATAATATAATAATAAATAATAAAGTAGGGTATTTTATGTGATTATGATAGGAATTATGGTGGTAGTTTTAGCTATCTCTTTAGAGCATGTGAGATATAATGGGAAGGTACTTTTATCTAATCAAGTACTAATGATGTGGATTAAAGGTAATTATTGGTAGTATTTATAATAATAATCATAATGAATTACACATCCTATCAAATCATTTTGAAAGACCCTTTATTTAAAACAAGTCACATCAATTCTATTTGAAAAGACCATTTGGAAGCATCATCACATCAAATATGTTGGAGAAGATATTTTGAAAATACCATCACATCAATTTATGGAATGTGATGATAATGCTGCTAACTCATCATACCCACATGACTTTACCAAAATGTGTCCATGTGAAAAGTTTTGATTTTCTAATGATTACCCATGCATGTATAAAATAAAAAAATGCCTAATCCTTTAGGAAAATAAATACAATTGTACCTTGCCATGTAAATCCACACCTATCTTTAGGAGATGCCATGTGTCCTACAGGGATAAAAAAATCTAAAAAAATAGGGTAGTTGACAATAATTTTATTTTATTGCAAAAAAATATCTTCTGAAAAACACCATTTACTAGTTTTCACCTTTCATTTTTTTAATTTTTAATTATATATATATATATATATATATATATATATATATATATATATATATATAATTTTTAAGGGAGGAGAACCACCATTTCCTAGTTTTCAACACTCATCCTTTATTGGATGTCTATTATGAAGATCATTTTTCCTTAGTGGAAGAACCAAATTCTTCTATAAGGTCAAATTGATCTTGGTTCTACTCAATAAACTTTTCCTTGCTGAGAGGTCTTCTCTACACTTTAAGCTTTTGACAATTGAACAATAGTGTCCTTTGGTCACCATTAATGGGTAAAAGCTAGATAGAGCCATTGTTAAAAATGGTTTTGATTAGGTATGGTCCCAACAATCTTATCCTTAGATTGCCTTTGAAGTTATAACATTTAGAATCAAATAAGAATGCCCAATCACCCTCTTGAAACTATCTTTTTTTGATGTGAGTGTCATGCCACTACTTTCTCTACATCTAAATCATACTAATTTGAGTGAGTGCATCCATTCTTAGTTCATCCAACCCATTTATTTGCATTATACTTTATTTTGTATTTCATCAAGATCTATTCCCATGTAAGTTGTTGTCTTCAATATATACAATTCAAATTCTATAAGTAATAAATGTTTCTTTCCATACACAAGTTTATATGGAGACAATCATGTAGTTGTCTTCCATGTTGTATTTTATTCCCACACTGATTTAGGTACCTTTACTACCTATTTTTGTTTTGTTTTTCATAATCTTGTTTAGGATGTTTTCTAATTCTCTATTGGTGACTTCCACTTGCCCATTGTCTTAGGGGTGATATGGTGAAGATTTTATATGATTAATCTGATGCAACTCTATAAAATATTTGATCATTTTAGACATGAATTGGTGTCCTTGATTTGAAACTAGATCTAAGGGCTCTAAATCTTAGCATGATCTTATGGTATAGAAAATCAGCAACCATTTCTTCCCTAGTAAATGTGAGTGCTTGCACTTCTACCCACTTAGTAATATAATTAGTGTATGTTAATAAATATTCTTCCCTTGAGATGGTGGATTGATTGGTATAATAAAGTATAAAACCCATTTTTCAAATGGTTCTAAATTTATTTGAGGATGAAGAGGCATTTTAGAATATTAAGTAGGCTTACCCATCCTTTGGTAGGGATCACATTACCACACATACCTTTTGACAAACTTGTGAAAAGATGGCCAGCAATAACCTAAACCAAGGATCTTGTGAATAGTCCTCTTTGCTGAATAATGTCCACAATATAGTTCATTATGGCATGTTATGATGATGTCATACACCTTGTATTCTTTAATACACCTACAAAGTATATGATGAGGTCTAGTTTTAAATAACATATATTTAAACCATTTAAAATTAGAACTAGATCTAACCAAATGTTTTATTTATTTAGAGGTAAAATAATGAGGAAACTTTCCTATTGCAAAGTAATTTTCCATGTCTGCAAACCATGGGGAGTATGTGGATATGGAAAACAACTGCTCATCTAAAAAAATCAACTATAGGTTCATCTTCACATGTAGTGATCAATCTAGATAAAAAATTACCAACAACATTATACTTCCCTAGTTTGTGTATGATAATTATGTCAAATTCTTGTAACAATAGTATCCATCTAATTATTATACTACCTACTACTAGTTTATTCATTAAATACTTAATTTTTAAATGGTCTATATAGATGAATACTTAAAAACCAATAATATAATACCTAAACTTATTTATAGCATAGATAATAACAAAAAACTCTTTTTTTGTGTTAGTATAGTTCTTCTCTATGGGGGTAAGATTCTTGTTGATAAAGTAAATGAAATACATCTTTCCATCCTCATCTCTTTTACTTATGATTGTTTCTAATGCATTATTGGAAGCATTAATATAAACATGAAAAGGTTTTTCCCAATTAAGTCCTTTCAATACTGGAATAGTCATGACCTTATTTTTTAATGTTTCAAAGGCCACTTAACATTTATCAATCCATAAAAATTCACTATATTTTGCTAACAAAAAAAACATAGGGGCAACTATCTTACTAAAATATCCAATCAATCTTTTGTAATATCTTTCATGACCAAAAAAATTTAAACATCAATTTATTTTTATGGAATAGGGAGGTTTGAAATTACCTCAATATTTTTAGGATCTACTTTTATTCCTTGAGAAGAGATATAATGTCCTAAGGCTATCCCTTCATTAGCCATTATAATGGATTTTTCATGACTCAAAGATACCTAGTGATCTTCACATGTAATCAACACTTTATCCAAGTTTTTAAAAGCTTAATAAAATTTAGTATCATGGATAGTGGAATCATCCATGTACACTTCCACATAGTCATTTGTAAGATCAAAAAAGATTGCTAATACTACTATTTGAAAGGTAGTAGGTGCATTTCATAATCCAAAAGAAAGGAATATATAAGCATATGTTCCCCATGGGTAGGTAATTTTTTTTTTATCTTGATCCTTAGGTTGTATTATAATTTTGTTTTATCCATTGAATCCATCAAGAAAGAAAAATACTATTTTCCTACTAAATTATCCAAGACTTGATCAATGAAAAGCAAGGGAAAATAGTCTCTCATGGTGGCTTTATTTAGTTCTTTGTAGTCTACACAAATTATCCATTTCCTATTATTTTTGGGTATAATAACTAGGGGTGAAACCTATTGGCCATCATATATAGGACAGATAAAACCAACATCTAGTAGTTTTTCTATTTACTTCTTAATAATTTCATTTAAAATTGGGTTAACCCTTCATTGTGGTTATTTGGTTGGTCTACCATTTTCAATACAAATGTGATGTGTATAAATAGTGGGATGTATTAATTTCATATCACTGTAATCCCAAGTAAAAACTTTTGTGTGTTTTACTAAGACATCAAATACTTTTCTTTCTTACTGGTCAATTAAGCAACTATTGATAGTTAATAGTTTACCTAGTTGAATTACAATCTATTTAGTGCCTAGAATAATGGAATTAAATTATTTGTATTCAATTATCAAGGAATTAAATGGACATGTTTGTGGTAGTAACATGTAAAGTGTGGCTACATATTTGTAAAAATATTCACTTGTGGAAAGCATATTAGTCAATGGACAATGAAAATCATGTAAAAATAAATTCTACCTGTTTTGAGCTCAATTAACTATGGATTATTGAATGTTTTATGGAATAGATAACATGTTTGGTGTTATTAATACATTTATTTGATTTTAAATAGTGGAGGTGGATTATTCCCATTCCTAATTTTTCATCTTTGGAGTATAGCTTTTAGTCTTCAAAGCTAAGCTACTAGTCTTCAGAGCTAATCTATTAGTCTTTAGAGCTAAACTACTAGTCTTAGAAGCTAAGCCTTCAAAATTCAGAGTAAAATTGTGAGTTTTTAGATCAAAACCATCATATTTTGGAGCAAAATTATTAGACTTCAGATAAAAGTCATCAAGCTTTAGAGAAAAATATTTAGACTTTAGAGCTAAGATCTCTTGGTCTAAATCATTTGTTATTTATTATTCAAACTCTTGGGCATGTTATTTGATGGTAAAAATGGCTAAAGAAGACACACTAATTTGGTTTTGTTCAGGTTGATCCATCCATATTTTATTAGAAAGACCCATTGAAGGTCTGATAGGAGGATAAAGATATATCTATTTAGCATGAATTCCATTAGAAATGGTCATGTTTCTAGATCTATAATCAATTCTTGCTAAAACTATAGATAACCAAGGTCTAATAAGGATGATTGGATACCTTACCCTCTTTAGTTTAGGCTACAAGATCATGAAATCAATAGGGTATTCATAAGATTCAATGGTGATTGGTACATTCCCTATGGTTCCTTTAGGGGCAACAATGGATTCATCTACCATTTATAAGATTATTGTGGTAGGCTAAAGCCCTATGAGAGATAAAAATTATACTATGTTGATAGTCATGATGTTTATGATAAAACCTAGATCTACAAGCACATTTTAAATGGACTTGTTTCTAATTATCATAGTCATCACAGGACTGTCAGGATCTCCATATTTAGGAATAAGTATGTTTCCTAATAATGCTCATGTTTCCAAATCTATAGTCAATTATTATTGTAATTGTAGCTAACTAAGGTCTACCAAAGATGATTGGATACCCTAATCTCTTTGGTTTAGGCTAGAATATCATGAAATAAATAGGGTAATTTTTGGACTCAATGGTGATTGGTACATTTTCTATGGTTCCTTTAGGGTCAATAGTGGATTGATCTACCATTTACAAGATTATTGTGGTAGTCTAAAGCCCTGTAAGAGATAAAGATTCTACTATGTTGATAATAATGATGTTTATAGTAGCACCTATATCTAAAAGCACATTTGGAATGGACTTGTTCCTAATTTTCACAATCATGATAGGACTACCATGATCTCCATATTTAGGAACAAGTATGTTTCCTGCTAATAGATCAATCACTTTTCTAGTTACTTGAATCATTTTATGAAACTTCTTTCTTTTTGGTGCATTGATACATAATCCTTTGATAATTTTATTTATATCAAGAATTTATTTAATGTATCTTAATATTGGAATTTTAATCTTTATCTCTTTTAGTCCTTGTAGCAATTCAAAATCTTCCCTAGGTTTCTCTTCCTAAGTCTTTCAAGAAATGGAATAGTAGGGGATATTGAATTGTGTTTGGTGTGTTATGGATTCTCCCTTTTCTTTAGCTAGTTATTGGACTATAGGTGGCTTAGGTATATTTTAATCATTGGGAATTTTAGTTATGGTAATGGGTATATCTCTTACTTCCTTCCCTGGTCAGAGTTGAATACTATTACATTCAATTAAACCAATTGCAATGTTACTTTCTTGATCAAATCCATGGATAGGTGCATTTGGCCTATTCTTTAGATTTTCCACCAATCACAAAAGTAACTATGGTTGGTTAAACTAATATTTAATTGGTGTTTGGTGAGGTTGTAGAGGCATCAAGGTCTATTATGGAAAAATCTCCTTTGTAGCTGATACTGTTGATTTGACTGTTGAGGTTATGGCTGTTATACCTAATATGGTTGTTGATTTTATTATTATACATAAGGTTGAATTTGAGGTATTCCCCACATTAGTGGAATACATTATTTATTACCCCATGGTTTTTGTTATGGTTGTCCCAAAATTAGTGGTGTGACTTATCCATCCCATGGTGCCATCCATGGATTGAGAGGAAATCTTGGACTAAACTAATTTTGAGGCTGAAAGTGCTAGTTTCCTTGTCTTTGAATGAAATTTACTTCCTCAATGGTATGTGTTGCTTATTTTGCTTGATTTATTATATTAGAAAGGTGTTTGAAATTTTTGGTATCATGATCTAGATCACAAATACCACATACCTTTATTTTTTCTAAGGGAAAATATTTTACCACATGTTTGAGTCTTCATCTAGGACAATAGATTTAAAATTGTTTAGAATTGGTAGCATTGGATTTTGCTTTGATTCCATATCAAGTATATGCCAATTTTACTAGAATGTCTATCTTTAAATTAGTAAATTCTCCAATTAATTGACCAACTTCAGGATATTTTCCTAACCTTGATTTTCTTATACTAGATCTTGTTTTAGAGTAAAAGGTACACAATGCTCAAATTTGATGAAAGGTTAATTTATCAATGTCATCCTTTCCCATGAGATTAAAAGAATCACATGCATAATCGTATAACCCTTTGAGAAAGAATGTTTTAATAACATCCTTAGTGAGTTGATAACCACTCCTTTTATGGGTGAATATAAACCTATCAAGGCAATCTTCTAAGGTTTCATCTTCATTTTGCTTGATCTTGAAAAAGTCTTCCTTCCATTCTCTAACTCTATAATAATCCTAATATTTGTCCAAAAATGTAATTTTCATTTCATCCCAAGTGGTTATTGAATTACCCTCAAGGCACATGAACCATCTGATGGCTACATCCTTAAGTGTTGATGGGAATAATTTCAAATTTTGATTATCTATGGCATAATCATATGTTTGGCAGAGAACCTAAAATACAAAGATGAACTGATCTGGATCCTCTAAGGATTTACCTCTAAAAGTGGGTAAAATAGATGGTGAAATATTTTTCATGAAATTTATATCATCAAGACCTAGATTAATTGGATAAGAGAAAGTTTTGTCTTACTGAGGTTGACAATCAAGGTTTTTCACATGTGCATGTTTGTCTCCCATATCTTATTCCCACCTTTTGTTATAAATCCAATATAAATTCACTTTTGGGGTGCTTAGTATATGGTCTATCTCAAGAGGAGAATATTTTATCAACTCTTCTTCTTGTAGGTCTTATGGATAAACTATTCCAAAAAGAGGATTTTTAGGATGAATTCTCCTTATAGGAGAGGATGTTCTAAATAGGATTCTTCTTATAGGATCTATGTGTGAGGATGAACCTTGTTTAGGAAAGGAGCCAAAAAAATGGTTTAAAGTGCCTTTATTTTACTTCATGATATTTATAGAAAGTATTAAACCCTCTCTTTTTCTTGATTTATTTGGGATCCCTTAGAGATAAACTATCCTTGAGAATCTCTTGGCTGGGTCATAAATCTAAAAATTTCTAAATTGTTTTGTGTTTTTGAATTTTAAGAATGTTTTTGTATTTCCATATATAACTCTAATGTAGGATATAACTAACACTTATTGATGAATTTGATCATCCCTATTAATGGTGCCAAAAAATATAGGCTATCATTATACCTCTCATTTAACCAATCAATGGATTGGTGTCATTTTCAACTAGGGTAGTGTTCAACAACTATTTGCAATGAGATCATTTGATATTAGAGTTGTACAGTTCACTGCTTGGGGGTTTTACTTCTGCTAAGATTTTTAAATCCTAAAAATAGTAATATAAACTATAAATCTAGTTTATAGGAAAGTAAATCTAAACTATTTATTAATTGAATATCTCTTATTGGCATTCACACCATCAACATCCAAAACTTAAACATCTGGCATAAGGTATAGAATGTCCTCACTTGAATTGACTAGATGGGTAGGATAGCATGATGTTCAAAACCTAAGAATTATATTTATTGTCACTTAAATAGCTTTTGCTCAATTCTGAATATGAGATAAATTAACAAACTTAATCTAGTTTGAAAAATACATCCTTTCATAAAACAAATCTACTTTTATTGAATTGAAATATTATTACATGTACATGAAACACTCTTGCATGAAAGGAAATTCACACTTACTTTTTGAAAAGGAAATCACACTTGCATTTAAAAACAATCACTCTTTGCTTAGAAGGGAAATCAATCTACATTAAACTAAATCACTATTGTGGCTAAAAGGAAATTACAATCTACAGTGAATGAAATATATCTAAATTAAATAAATATTTATAAACTATTAAACCAAAAAGTACCAATTTATCTTCATGCTTGGAGATAAGTGGGCCCTTTCTACTTCCTCAGAATAGGAATTGATTTAATCATAAATAATAGGAAATATTGAGCTCTATTTCATTCAAAAAGACATATATGAATATGAAATGTTGAAATCTATTTCCAACTTCTTTTAACTTTTCTTCAACTTCAACAACTTTCTAACTAGGAACTCTCTCGAATGAGAAGGAGATGTGTATTTAAACATATATCAACATCTATTCATAAATTAAAAAAATATTGGTGATATTAATGCCAAAATATATTTATTCAAAGTATAGATAATCTAGGAGTCAGATCCCACACTTCAAAGAAGGTGTTAGAGTTGACTTAACTAACTATAAATAAGAAATAACTAACATATACTAAAGACACTTATCTAGTTTTTAAAAATAAAGATAAAAATGTATCTAGACTATTTAAGCCATTACCATGAATGGTAATTTATAAAATAAGACATCTAAATATAGAAAGTTTATTTATAGATATATGTAGATTTATTATTATGAGTAGTAGGATCTAAATGGTCTTTAGAGCATGTCCAAGTATCTTTGGAACATCCTATATAGGTCTTTAAAGCACCCTATATAGGTCTTTGAACATGCCTAGACTTATTAAAATAATCTTGTGTATGTCTTTTGAGCACACCCATAGTATATTTGAAGTGTCTTTGGAGTGTTATTAGAGAGTTAGATCTTCAGAGCTCACTTGTTGAATCTTTAAAAATGTAGCCAAAAGAGTTGTCAAAATTATGTGTTGCCTTCTCAAAATTATCCCATCATTGGGATGTGTTGATGTACTCAAAACTATGCTATTCATCTAAGCTAGACATAATAATAAGGTAAAGAATCAATAATAAATTACATACAAGAAAAGAATAAATTGCATTCATATCCTACTTAGATCAGACTTTAACTATTAAATTCAATACAATATATAACCAAAGGAAACACTTTATGGATAGTTTATATGGCTATGATGAGATATATTAAATTCTCATTACTCATCAAGCCTCATTATTGGGACCCAATTATTCTATCCACCTAAGCTAAGTTTAGGAGGGGTGTTGGTGTAGGCTTTTTCCCACTATGTGGTTTTACCTACACTTGTTTTTTAGCTTGCTTAGGTTATTCTAGGTCATTAGTTAAAGTTTATACCACATGCATGAGGATGTTGGGACATGTATGAATTTCACCTATAAATGTACCTTTACTATTGATTTTATGGATAATGCAAAATACTCTTTTTATAGCTTCTATTTCATTAGACAAGTTTATTTCTCTTGAGGGTTTTGAGATTTTATACAAGTTCTCCATATAGGTTCTGTGTAAGTTTTTTTGTTCATTTTATCTTGGCATCATCTAACATAAGTGATTTTTTTTCTTCACTTATTTCATCTATTTCCACTATAAATATTCCAAATGTAGACTTACCTCTAGTTATCCCAAGTATTCTTTTATATATCTCTATTAATACACCCATTATTTCTCCTTCAATGCAAATAAAGGCCTCCAATAAATGGGTTAATTTTCAAAGTAAGGTTAAGGTTTCCAAATATAACCCTAAAATTCCACCATTTAAAAATAAATAGTTAGTTTAATTATATCTACTAATGCCCCAGTCACCACCCATGCTATCAGCTACTATGACTATTGAGAGGACCCCAAGCTTAACCAATTTTATGATTGAGGTTACTCCAATAAAGGAACCATCACCATGGGAGAGAGTTTTCTACCTACCTCTCTAATTCCAAATTTAAATAAGTACATCATTGGCACCACCAGCAATGACACCCCCTCCTATGACTCCACCTTCTATATCTGAAGACCTTAGTCCTGATGAATAAGTAGGGTAACTCATTATTAACCAATAACTAAAGGAAATGACAAATGAAATGGATGAGAGATATAATTTTGTCCTCATAGAGTTTCCTATAGCCTCTACCTAGTTCAAAAATAAGAGTGGAACCATCAAAAGGGTGAGGAAGAGGAAGGCAGTGAATCTAAGCACAAGGGAAGAGATATAATTTGAATAAAGGGAAAATTTGTTTCCTTTATTGAATAAACCCAAGAATAATTCCAATGATCCAACTGAGTATAATGAGGATTTATTTTCTTTTGTGGACACTACTAGTGAGGCCATGAAGGAAATGTACTAGAGCATAGAGGAAGCATATAAAAGATTATAACAGAGACAAACTATACATGCTCTTCAATAAATAATTGATGATGTGCAGAGTATAACTACTAAGTTGTACAACATATTTAATAGAACTTAGGTTTTTAGGTCAGGAATACAATCCAATATAATAAATTTAACTAATTTTTGGCATCAAATGAGAGAATTAGAGAAGCGATTGAATTTATTGGTTTAATATTCTATAACTAGTGCATTCAACCAATTAAACTTGATGACAAACATGGATGCATCTTGGTGCCTTAACTTTGTAATTATAATAATCCCTTAGTTGGCATAATTAGACGAATACTTTACCAAGACTTTTTTCTAATAATGAAAATAATGGCTTAGATATTTTAAAGGACATGAGGGTCATTAATGTGATCTCTCTTACAAGTGAACTAGTCAATAGGCTAAATTTTTAGAACCTTCTCTTAGTAACTACAATCAACTTCAAAAAAGATGTTGAAGATACCATATATAAAACCAATGATGAGGTTTTACAATTGGATAATTTTTCTAAAGATAGGGTGGTAAGAGTTAAAGTTCTAGGAGCAGAATTCAAGATCTTAAAAACTAAACAAGCAAGATTGATGGATGAAGCCATCAATCTATTCAAACCTTCCCTACTTAATTTTTATATTATAAATAAAGAGTTTAATGCAACACACACATTATTTAAAGAACACAAGGCAAAAGATATAGCTTTTGGATTAGGCCCTAGTACTTAGCTAACTATTCATGATACCATAGGGTGCCCAATTTTTAGGATTTATAGTCTTACAGACTCTTATGGACCCAATTTTAATCCCTCAAAGGCCCTCAATGGTTGATTCAATTGTAACGTTAGTTACTCAATCAAATTTTTTAGTTAGTGGTGCCACAATAGCACCCTAATAAAGATAAATATGTATTTACATGTTCTAATCAAGTTAGAATTTTAATTCTTAACTTACCTCGCATGTACACTATATTTTTGGTTTAAGAGTCTATTATAAATCTTATCATTGCACATACATCCTTTACATGATTTAGAACACACTATTCTATTTTGGACTTATAAACTTAGATGATGCTTGAGAGATAAGGCCTTTCCCATATAAAGCCTATTTATACTTGTAACCTCCTAATCCCAAAGGAAAGATAATTTTGTCTATTAATATTAATAAGAAATTATGAGAAGTTCTTCTTGACTTAGTCTTTATGTGAAAATATTTATTATTCTCCAATTCTATGGAATGTGTGGGATGTGATTTCATTATGGTATGTTAATTATTTGACTATCAATAACTTATATTTTTTCAATACAATTATTCATTTTAATCTACATCTAATTTGAATGTCTTTTGAATGCTAATTATAATCCCCCTTATGGATGCAATAGTAATTTGACAAATGTAACAACCTTTAATTTTGTATGTTCAAGTTTATTGTGTTTTGGTTCCCTTTGAATCCTTACTATGTTTTATTTTTGGTGTGCTATAACAACTTATAAGTAATATTGGTCTTATGATTTCTTGTCTTAGCTTAGCTCAAGTGCTGGTCTTGAAAGGTTTCCTTCTTGTGTGGTACATAGGCCCCTTTTCTACCCTTCCTTTCTCTCTTTTCTTGAGTTTATTTTGGTAGCCTTATCCACTTTATTTAAGACCATCATATTTCTATACATATCAAGTATATTTAAGTTCATCCATAACCAACCCATTAGTGGTTAGCAACTTGCTTTGCTCACCACTATTCCACCAACAATTTGTTATAAAACTAAATACCCTATAACTTGTGCCTTGGAGTGAAATATTTCACCGATCTTAAAATGTTAGAGGCTATCCTAAAGGTAAATATGGTGTTCATAAAACTCACAATAATAGGTAATAAATATGGCACTAGAAGGAGGGCCACACCCCTTCCTCTATTCTATTTGAAAATAATCACTTGAGTTGCATTAGAAACACCTAGAAGATTAGCTAGGTCTACCTTAGACAATAAATTCCTATTACCACCATTGGAAATCCATAGAAAATTTAGGTCTAAAAACAAAAATAGGATAGATACACAAGCCAAATCATTCTCTCTTAGAAGATACCCTTGTCTTCCATTGCTCTTGAGGGCCCAATAATAAGTTCCCCCTCAGGCTCTAACCTACCTAAGAGGTTTTACTATCAATGTTGCTAGATTTGTCCATAATTTACCTAGAAAACCTAATAAATATTTGCCATCCTTTTCTCCCTCATGAGAGAGGCCTCAAAAATAACATATCAAGGCCTTCAAAACCACTTTGGGAGTTTTGAATGTAACCCACAAAGATGTGGCTTGTAGACTATTTCCCTTCACCTTGAAATATAGCCTATGATTTATTTTTTGAATATCCCAGAGGTCTCCATTACATATTGGACCCATTTCCAAGACACCTTTCTAGCATAATTTGTCTAAGTATCTAGTGCATGTGTTGTTTATCAACATTTTTCTAGTATGAGGTGAGATCCTAATGATCCAATCTAATCCTTCAATGCTATATTTAAAAATATATATCACAAGCTTAAAACTACTTACCTATTTAATGAGGTGTTAGCTCTAGAGATGTGTAATAAGAAATAGACCCCACGATTGTGGTTTTTCTTCATAGAGCTACCAATATTGGTATGATACCTTTATATTATGCCAAAGATATCAACATATATAATCAATTAAATCCTTAATTATAGTCCTTCACCCCAATCAATATTAGACATGTTTTCTCATATTTTAGTTTAATTTTGAATGTAAACCAAAATATTATGGCCCAAAACTAGAACCCAATGTATAAATAGATACCCTTAACCTAGGTTCTACCCAATTGGCATATTAAATTCCTAAAAAATTCTACCCTTAACCAATAAAAATTGAATTAGTCCCTAACACTAGTTAATACTACTATGACACAGAGCCCTAGTTTTGAATGTACAAAAATAGAATTAGAATCAACTCATAAGATGGTTCAAAAGTTAAGTAATGAATTTATAAGCATGAAAAAGTGTATGGGGAATACTAGAGGCCAAAACAATAATAAGAGTTAATTTTAGAGGTAAAACATATGTTTTAATAGGTCTAAAAATAATCAAGAATAATAAGTTCCATCCAATAGGGGACCAAAGATGAACATCATGGAAACAACCCTTCATGACTAGTATCATATGCATAACACTACACAATATGGTGAGTTAGACTACATCAGGTTCTGTAAACCCTTCAAAATTTTTTAGATGGAAATGGACAATCAAGAAAGTTCTACAAATCAGGTAGAACCCTCTTCCTCTATTGGTTTATGGAATCTAAGCATAATAAATGTATTTAAGACATATGATTTTCCATTTCTAGAGGAAGATGATAATGAAATAGAGGATAACATCGATGAGATCCTTGATTTCCACTAGTATCATCAAGTAAGAAACAATTACAATTTAAGGAGTAAGTAACCTATCACTACTTTGATGCCTCCAAATAATAATGCTACCAATCCTTTATATCTAAAGGATAATAGTAATCTATTACCTCTAAAGAGAGATGAGAAATCATAGACTACAAAAATACCTAATAAATGAGGGTCAAACATCATTGGGGATATGAATAAAATCAAGTATAATATTAGGCTACATGAGTTGGCCTATATGATTGAATAAAGAGATCTACTACTTAAAGGTCTGCCTTCTAAAGGTCTGACTAGAAGGCAACTAACAAGTCGAAGGCTACCCATACCAATGTCATGGTATATAAAGATAATACTTAAGTACCACCTTTCCTAATAATTGTTGAAATGTTCAAAAATAATGTACACAACTACTTGGTTGACTCTAGAGAATCAGCCAATGTGATGCCAATTATTATCTACCAAAAGTTAGGCTTGACTCTTGACAAGTCAAAGAGAGTCATCCTTCAGTTGGAAAAATATTCCATCCCATGTGTTAGTGAATTCATAATGTGTGCATCCAACTAGAATCTAAACCATATGTGTAACAACCATCAAAATATTGATTTTTGACATTCTAGAGGTTTGTTGTCTATTGCTGAGATATGATTGGTTTAAAATGTTAATAGTGTACATGGACACCAATTTATCACACATGTGGCTACCTTATAATGGAGTAGCCAACTAGACCCAAGTGGACCAAGAGCTGAAGATGAAAAATTTGATTATTGAATAAAACACCACCAATGATAAAGTAGACTTTATGTCTTCACATGTAGGTGTGTATATGTTTACTACTAGATAAGAATATGCATTACATGAATAAGAATTTGAAGGTCCTTATTAGATATAGACTTTTCAATTTGATGGAGATGAATTAAAACAAGGTTCAAACATGTGAATTACCCTCATAGATATATAAGGGAAGTAATACTTAGCTACTTACATATTGAAATTTCCATGCAAAAATAATAAAGATGAGTATGAAGCTCTGATCTATGGTGTTTGGCTTGCACTAAAGCATAACACTAAATAATTAAATTTTTTTGGTGACTCAAAATTAGTTGTTAACTAGATCAATAAAAATATCAATGTAAAATCACTTATCTAAAGAAGTGTAAATACTGAGCATGGAATTTGATTGAGTTATTTGAGGCATTCAACATCAAATCCATCCCAAGGGAATATAACTAGACATCAGACTCACTAGAAGATTCATCTACTAATCTAACACCACTTTAGGAGTCTAAAATACAAAGATTCTTAGGGGAACTAGTTCCTTGCCCTTCATGTGGACAACTTCCAAGTATTCAAATATAATCAATAAATCATGTAGTTCATGAATAATTATGGGTCTTTTGAAGCCCAAGTAAGAAATGAAGAAGATGTAAGGCCAATGTAGATTGAAGACTTTGGAGAAGGTGACATTTTGAAACTAAAGGATGATTTCATCCTTTTAGGCATGGTATCCTTGGAATGAGATTTTAATTTAGATCTCTAGGCCCAAAAGTAAAAATAGCTCAAAACAACATAGTCAAATTTTGTCAAATAAAATCTATGAATTACCTAGTTTGTGAATGTTGGATCAAGCTACATATAAAATGAAAAGAAAAGGTTGAACATATTACATATAGAGTATAGAGATGTTATTACATGGACATATGATGACCTAAATTTTTTTGATGTTAGAGTGATCACTCATACCATTCCTTTAAATCCATAACACAAGCCTTTAAATAAAAGATAAAGTCTAGTGGATCTAATCCTAGAACTTATCATACAAAATAAAGTAAATAAGATATTGGATTCCAAAATTATTTTACCAATTAGACATTTAACCTAGGTAGACAATCTAATGCTAGTAAAAAATAAGAATATAGAAATTAGATTATATGTAGATTTCATAAACCTGATAGAGCATAAGAAAAGGATAATTACCCTCTAACCTCTTTGGATGAGGTTATTTAGATGGTAAGTGGATCTGAGATGATGTATTTATTAGATGTATTCTCAATCTATAATTAATTACTAGTTGAAGTAGAAGATAATATGAAAACTACCTTCACCACTAACTGGGGAATGTTCATATATAAAAATATGTTGTTCAACTTAATTAATGCAAGAGACACCATCTAAAGAGTAATGGATTTTGAATTTTAAGGATTGGTGGGGAAGTGTATCATAATTCACATGGATTACCTTATTATGTTTTTAAAATAAAGAGCTGATCATATAGAACATCTACAAAAGGTCTTCAATAGATGCATAAGATATGAGGTCTCTCTAAATACAAAGAAAACATCTTTAGAGTTATTAAAGGAAAACTTTGGGGTCATATTATCACCAAAGATAGGATATCAATCAATCCAAAATAGGTCCATGCCATTTCTAAGTTGACCCCACCTAACAACAAGAATTTTTTTTTTTTAAAACTTTGTAATCATATTTATTTCTAGTTTTATAGAGATTGTTAAAACATTGAATGTTGTTCTAAAATAGGATGCCAAGATTAAGTGGACATCAAAAGCCAATAAATCTTGCTTAGATATCAATAATGTAATATCTCAAGCCCTATTTCTAATTTTTCCTAATTTTAATAATTTTTTTTATCTTTATCCATTCACTTCAGAACATATTATTGCTATAATACTTACACAAAAGGTGGAAGATAGTGAACATCCCATTACCTTCATAAGAACCAATCTAAATGATTTAGAGTTAAAATACTCCATGATTAACAAATAAATATATGCCTTAATAAAATCTATAAAAATATTTAGAAATTATATTTTGAGGAATAAGACATACGCCATCATCTTAGATCCAACTATCAAGCTCATGCTTGGACATAATGAGTTGGATGAAAGGAGCCTAAATGAATGGAAAAATTAAAAGGGGTTGATCTTTATATTAGACCAATAAAGATGATGAGAGGCTATAAAATCATCTAACTGATGGATAAAATTCATCCATGCATCAATATTGAATAAATGAATGAAATTTAAGTAGTTGGGGGTGAATGGTACTCACACATCATCCATTACCTACTCATAGGTACATGATGTCTTAAACTAAATAAAGAGAAAAAGTGATCACTCAAGCTCAAATCATCTCATTAAATTATCAAGAAAGGAATATTATATAGAAATAACTATGAAAGCATCTATCTTAGATGCATTTCAAAATAAGAGGCTAATGATATCCTGGATAACTTACATTAGAATATTGGTATTGTACATCCATATAGTAATACTACAACCCATAATATTTTGAGGATGAGATACTACTAGCCTAAAATATTTAAGGATGCACATAATCACATTAGGACATGCCATGAGTGCAAGGTGTTTGGGAAGAAATAAATCAATGCTACCATGCCTCTACAACTAGTCATTGAAGGATGCTTCTTTCCCTAATGGGGTTTTGATTTTATTAGGGTGATAAACCCAAATTACTCAATAGGACATAAGTTTTTCCTCATATCTATTGATTATTTCACTAGGTGGGTAGAAGTTTTAGCTACTAATAATACCTTATCAATCAATGTCATCAAGTTTATAGAAGAAAATATATTGATGTTTGGCACTTCCATTTCCTTATTTTTTGACAATAGTTTAACTTTTCAATCGTCTAAATTTACAGAATGGGACTATGACAATAAAATCACAATTAATTTCTCTTTGAACTAATATCCCCAATGAAATGGAGTAGATGAATCTACCAACAAAAATTTAATGGATGATATTAATAAATCAAACCAATAGAATGACATCTCATATTAAAATAAGTATTATGGGAAGGCAGAACCAGGCATAAACAAGCCCTCAAAGATTCAAATTTTATATTGGTGTATGGAAAATAACTAGTATTCCATATTACTATAAAGATATTAGTGTACCAATTCATGTAAGAGTATATGGGTGAAGATGAGAGGATTTAATATAGACTACTTGAGATAGTCCAGTTAGAAGATGTAACAACTAAAGCACTACATATTTTTAATAAACATTAGGATATTGTTGAGTGATTTTTTGATAGGATATCCAATATGAGGGCCTTAAAAATTTTAGACACAGTGATATTGTGGGATAAATCACATAAAAATAAGGAAAAAAATATAAATTCACTCCTTTATGTATTAGACCCTATCAGATATCATAAATCCTTGGTAATAATGTCTCTTAGTTGAAATATCTCCAAGGTAATCACCTCACTTTTTAAATCAATGGATAGTTTTCAAATCACTACTTCATGGTTTTTCCAACTATATATGCATAAAATTAAATTTCAAGTGTAGATTTAGACTAGGATTAGATTATATTTCTTTCTTTTTAAATTATATTTCCTTTTTTCTAGAATATATTTCTTGTTCTAGATAAGATTTACTACTTTCTAAATTAGATTTCCTTCTCTCTGCATTTTTCTTTTAGTAGACTAATTTTTATGATTTATAAGTTAGTTTCTTAAAATTATAGAGCAGATCAACCAATTTAATATATTGAAGTCACAAAGATATGCCAAACAAAGGGACAAGGTATAAGGAAACACAATTGGTATTCATAAGTATCTATTATGAGAATACCAAATGGTATGGGATAAAGGTATGCATCATGACTTTATTGAGTTATACTTAGACTAAATGATCTCACTAGACTTTTGGGATCTACTCTCATATAATCATGTAAGTTTTAGAAAGATTTTGCATCTCCAAAGGATGACTACATGACTACATGAAAAAAATTGGATGAGAAATAATAAACATAGAAATGGAGACATACTGATAGGGACGTATTGACCAAAATAAATCTTTCTTATACATACACCTAGTCAATGATGGTTCTCTTTATTTAAAAAAACATATAAGCTGATAGTGGATGGGTGATTCAAGCAATCTCTACCAGGGATATGAATGCCTAACTAGTAGTAGAGCAATGCTTTGAGTGGAATCAAAGGTATCTTTATTGGGGCTATGGACACCAATTTGGTAGTAGAGTAATTCCAAGAATTCATTTACTATTTGGTTAAAAAATCATAAGGTTAAAATGAAACCTAAATTTTTTATCTAGGGCTTGGTCAAAACTTTCATGACAAGAAGGAATTAATTTCATAAGAATCATACACTCAGGCCTAATGAATGAAAGTTTTAGTATGTTGTATGATGAAGTAGGAGTCTATTTCAAATTATAGTTTGTTTATTCTAGTCTTCATAGAGCTAAAGTTTTATAAGGATACATTACTAAAATTTTGAGTTTTCAAAATACTCAGGAGTATTCCCCTCTAAGTCACCATTTATTGTGCCATAACACACACACACACACACCCCATTTTACAATTTCAAATGGGGACCCATCATTGTTTTAAAACTCTATGTAGGGGCCCTATAAACCTTAAAAATCCACATTATGATTTTTTTATTGTAGAGTCTAAGGCTATTTATGTCAGTCTAAATTTACAAAAACTCGAATCATGAAAATCAAAGCTTGAACAAACATTTTAATTTATTTTGAACCTTTGGTTTTCATAAGTTCTTTTCATATAGATGCTCTAATTTATTGAATAATGGTACTAATATATTTTTTATCTTAATTTTCTTGGGTTGTATATAATCATAGGACTATCGATTAGGATTGGTTAATCACCCATGATTAGGGATCATCTTTATTTCATAGGATTATGATAGTTCGTACTATTTCATCACTTAGAGCCTTTAGATTTCTCAAAATATTTATAAGTACTCGAATAACTCTCAAGATCTTGGTCATCAACACATGGAATTACAACATTACATGAAGCCTTCAAAGTTTAAAGTAAATTCTAAGTGTTTTGAGTCCTTGAGCTGTGAAAAAACACCATGTGGTGTGTTATCATGAATCCAAGAACACAAAGACTTTATGAAATTATCAATCAACTAATAGGTCCAAGATTTTAGAGTCTAATGGTTACAAGGTTTCATAATTATTGTTAAGGTGTGGAGCTAAAGGGTTCACCAAGTGAGTGGATTGCAAAGTTGCAGGTTTACATAGTCACCGACGTCAGTCAGGAGCGACTGACATCGGTCAGGATCAGTTTAGGAGATGTCGGTGTCGGTAGGAATCAGCTGACGTCGGTCAGGTGCAAGTAGGCAAGAACCGATGTCGGTTACCTGTGCATCCAAAAAGCTATTTCCATGGATAGAATAGATTATTTGCATGTTAGGATTAAGTCATAATCTTAAGTCTGCATCTCTATTATTAGTAAGACTATTTTAGAGCCCTTGTTTAAGAGGCATAACTATTGGTTGTAAATGCATGCTCATTTTTCCTAATTTTATATATATGATTAGATATTCATAGCTTATTGGACAAGAATAGTACAAGATATTTGTAAGATAGACAATTCAAGGTGTGAATTGTGATTATACTTGAGAGAGAGAGCTCTTGAGGGAAAGAGATCTAGAGAGAGATCTATACATCTGAGAGAGGTGTGGAAGAAAAGAAGTTTTTTCAATTGTATTCCTTCTGTAAAGAGTTTAATACAAGTTTTCAAGGTGGTTTCTTGTATCTCTTCTTCTTGCTATATTTCCGATTCTAGTTACTTATCTTTCTAGTTTAATGCCACATTAATTACTTTCATATTGTAATCAACATTATTGGTTGATCCCCAACAAGTGGTATAAGAGCTCAGGTTCACTAACAGGTGGTTTAGATCTGTGTAGTGTGTATTGATTATAGGGTACTCACAGGGATTTCAATTTGAGTGGGAGAAGCAATGGCAGAAGAAGGTAAACTGAGAATGGAAAAGTTTAATGGCAAGAATTATCAGCATTGGAGAATGCAGATAGAGGATTATTTGTATCAAAAATATCTATACTTACCGTTAGGTGGGATTGCAAAGAAGCCCAAAGACATGGATGATGAAGAATGGGAAGTTCTTGATAGAAAGGCTCTGGGGTCTATAAGACTGAGTCTGGCATCTACTGTGATATCTAATTTATCACAAGCAAAGACAATGGTAGAGTTGACTACTTTAGCAAATTTGTATGAAAAACCCTCAGCTTCAAATAAGGTATATCTTATGAAGCAGCTATTTAATTTACATATGCAAGAAGGTGGATCTGTATCTAATCATCTAAATGATTTCCATGGAATTGTGAATCAATTAAGTTCACTCAAAATAGTGTTTGATGATGAAATTTAAGCTCTTTTAATATTATGTTCTTTGCCTGAAAGCTGGCATAGCTTGGTAATGGCAGTTTCTAATACTGCATCTGCTTCAAATATTTTAAAAGTAGAGGATGTTGTTAGTGTGATCTTGAATGAAGAAATTCATAGGAAAAGCATAGAGGAAACCTCAGGGAATGCTTTAAGTTTTGAAAGTAGGGGAAGGCAAAAAGAGAAGAGCAAGAGGAGATCAAGGTCTAAGTCAAAGGTGAGATGTAGATCCAAATCCAAAAATGGCAGGAAGCCACAATGCTAGAATTGTGGAAAGATTGGGCACATAAGCAGAGATTGTTGGTCAAAGCCTAAGGAGGACAATCAGCATGAAGGAAAGGAAGAAGCAAAGGTTGCAGGTATTGCACAAGATGCTTTAATATTCTCTTTGCATAATAATATAGAATCTTGGGTGTTATATTTTGGTGCATCTTTTCATGCTACCCCTAATAGAGAATATTTTAGTGACTATGTTCATGGAGATTTTGGAATAGTGTACTTAGGGGATGATGAGCCTTGTAAAATTATTGGCAAAGGAAAAGTGCAGCTGAAAATGCATAATGGCAACACATGGGTGTTGAGAGATGTTATGCATGTTCCCATCTTGAAGAGGAATTTGATTTCTATAGGAAAGTTAGGGGATGGGGGTTGTACAGTAACTCTCATAGCTGAATCTTGGAAGGTGACCAAGGGTGCACTTGTAATGGCCAAAGGTAAGAGAGTAGGTACTCTCTATTTATGTAATTGTGTTACTAATATTTCTCCTTCTGTATTATCTACTTCAGATGTGGATGCAAAATTGTGGCACTCAAGGCTTGGCCACATGAGTGAGAAGGGGATGTCTATTCTTAAGTCAAGAGGTAAGCTTTCAGCTTTGAAAAGCATAGATCTAGATTTTTGTGAGCATTATGTGTTTGGAAAATAAAAGAGGGTAATTTTTCTTAAGACTGGGTCAACAAAGAAGAAGCATAAGTTACAGCTTGTTCACACAGACGTGTGGGGACCGGCTCAAGTTGCTTCTATTGGAGGATCACAGTACTATGTTTCGTTCATAGATGATGCTACAAGAAAGGTATGGGTCTATTGTATTAAGAAGAAATATGATGTATTTGAGACTTTTAAGATTTGGAAAGCTATGGTTGAGAATGAAACAGGTAGAAGATTGAAGTGCCTGAGATCTGAAAATGGTGGTGAGTTCTGTAGCTATAAGTTCAACTGGTATTGTTATATGCATGGGATCCACATGCAAAGGATGGTTCCAAGAACACCTCAGAAAAATGGAGTTGCTAAAAGGATGAACAGAACAATCATGGAGCGTGCAAGGTGTATGAGATTGCATGCTGGTTTGCCCTTAGAGTTTTGGGTAGAAGCTATGGATACTATAGTGTACCTGATTAATAAAGGACCCTCTACAGCTTTGGATGGTGGAATTCCAAAAGAGGCATGGACAGGTAAAAAGGTAGATCTCTCATATCTCAAAGTTTTTAGTTGTGAAGCCTTTGTGCACATTGATAAGGAAAATAGAAAGAAGCTAGATGATAAGTCTATGAGGTGCACATTTATTGGCTATGGCTCTAATGATTTTGGATTCAGGTTTTGGAATCTAGGAACTAACAAGATAGTTAGGAGCCGTGATGTTGTTTTTAATGAAAAAGTGATGTATAGTGATCAGCTAAAGAAGTTGAATCAATTTGAGCAGATCAATGGAGAATTGGATGAGGTGATGGTCCAAAATGAGCTCGTGAGAAAAATTAATCATAGACAAGAAAAAACAAAGACCGACATCGGTTAGGCAAGAATCGATGTCAGCAATATAGGAACCGATGTCGGTCACAAAGTGACCGATGTCAGCCAGGCAGGAACCAACATTGATTAGGTAGAACTGATGTCAGTTAGGTAGAACCGATGTCAGCCAGTAACAGGTCTAGAAGTGACTGAGGTCGGTCACTGTCAGAGAATTTGGGTAGACAACGTGTTGTGAATGAGTCTCAAATGCCCATCAAGAGGTCAGAAAGGGTAAGTAAACCTCCAATTCGATATTCCCCTTCATTATTCTATTTATTGCTAACTGATGGTGGAGAACCAGAGAGTTTTGATGAAGCAATATAGGTGGAATCCAAGAGTCAGTAGGAGCTAGGCATGAATGAGGAGATTGATTCCTTGAGAGAGAACCAAACATGGGATTTGGTTGAGTTGCCAGCAAGTAAGAAGACACTGAAGAACATATGGATCTATAGGTTAAAGGAAGGTGAGAATGGACATATGAGATATAAGGCTAGGTTGGTAGTGAAAGGATTTGCACAAAAGCCAAGTATTGATTTTGGTGAGATTTTTTCTCCTATTGTTAAAATGACTTCTATACAGGTTGTATTGTCTTTAGTTTCTATTGAGGATTTACATCTTGAGTAGCTTGATGTTAAGACAACATTTCTTCATGGAGATTTGGATGAGGAAATATATATGGATCAACCGGAAGGATTTGAGGTCAAAGGTAAGGAGAAGCTAGTGTGCAAATTGAAGAAAAGCTTATATGGCCTCAAACAAGCTCCTAGACAGTGGTATTTGAGATTTGATAGGTTTATGACTGAGCATGGCTATAGTAGGTGTCAATCTGACCATTGTGTGTATTTTAAGAGATTGGATAATGGTAGATATATTATCTTGTTGTTGTATGTAGATGATATGCTGGTTGCAGGATCACACAAGCAAGATATCTCTAAGCTTAAGGTGAAATTAGCTCACACATTTGCCATGAAGGATTTGGGAGCAGTAAAGAAAATCCTTGGCATGAGCATTAAGAGAGACAAGAAAAATCACAGGTTGATTTTGTCTCAAGAGGATTATGTGAACAAGGTGTTGAAACGATTTAATATTTTGGATGCAAAACCGATAAGCACACCTTTGGCTGGACATTTTAAGTTGAGTAAAAAACAATGTCCTAATTCATATGATGAGGTAGAGTACATGAGTAAAGTTCCATATTCTTCCATAGAAGGGAGTTAATGTATGCAATGGTGTGTACTAGACCGGATATTGCCCAAGCAGTGGGAGTTGTAAGTAAGTATATGACCAATCCAGGAAAGGAGCACTAGAAAGCAGTTCAGTGGATCCTTAGATATCTAAGAGGAACCAGCAGTAGGCACTTGTGCTATGGAGGTTTAGATACTTCTCTACATGGTTATGTAGATTCAGATATGGCAGGTGATTTGGATGGTAGGAGAAGCACCACAGGGTATGTTTTCACTATGGGTGGAACGGCGGTTAGCTAGATATCAAAGTTGCAGAAGGTTGTTGCCTTGTCAACTACAGAAGCAAAGTATATTGAAGTCATAGAGGCTAGCAAAGAGATGATATGGATGACACAGTTCATGGAAGAGCTTGGAAAGGAGCAAGAGAGTTGCAGACTATACAGTGATAGTCAGAGTGTAATTCATTTGGCTAAGAATTCAGCCTTTCATTCAAGAACAAAGCATATACAGCTTAGGTACCACTTCATAAGACAGGTATTGGAGGATGGTGAGTTGAATCTGGAGAAGATCCATATAGATAAGAATCCTGCAGATATGTTAACCAAGCTGGTTACAAAAGAGAAGTTAAATCTTCATTCAACTTTTGTTGGTCTTCATGATTGAGTTGAAGATGGAGGAGCTAGAAGATGTTGCTGTATAGGTACTAGTGCAGCTGTTTATCTCCAAGTGGGAGATTGTTAAGGTGTGGAGCTAAAAGCTTCACAAAGTGAGTGGATTGCAAAGTTGCAGGTTTACACATTCACCGGCGTCGGTCAGGAGTGACCGACATCGATCAGGATCAATTTAAGAGATGCCGATGTCGGCAAGAATCGGCTGACATCGGTCAGGTGCAAGCAGGCAAGAACCGATGTCGGTTACCTATGTGTCCAAAAAGCTATTTCTTTGGACAGAACATATTGTTTGCATGTTAGGATTAAGTCATACCCTTAAGTCCACATCTCTATTATTAGTAAGACTATTTTAGAGACCTTGTTTAAGAGGCATAACTATTGGTTGTAAATGCATGCTCATTTTTCCTAATTTTATATATAGGATTAGATCTTCATAGCTTATTGGACAAGAACAGTACAAGATATTTGTAAGATAGACAATTCAAGCTGTGAATTGTGATTGTACTTGAGAGAGAGAGCTCTTGAGGGAAAGAGATCTAGAGAGAGATCTGTACATTTGAGAGAGGTGTGGAAGAAAAGAAGTTTCTTCAATTGTATTCCTTTTGTAAAGAGTTTGATACAAGTTTTTAGGGTGGTTTCTTGTATCTCTTCTTCTTGCTGTATTTCTGATTCTAGTTACTTATCTTTCTGGTTTAATTCTACATTAATTGCTTTCATATTGTAATCAACATTGTTGGTTGATCCCCAACAATTATAAGAATTTAAAACTTGACATATTTTCAAAGACATAAACCTCAAAAGGATTAAGATAATATGATAATTCACAGTCTAATAGTGCCCAAATTTTGAGCTCCAAACAAGTGACACTTGACACCTTTTCATTTAGACCATAAATCCAAAAGTATAAAATCAAAGTAAAGGGTTAAATGGTCTTATGGCCTCAAGTCTCTAAGCCTTCGATTCTTTGAGATCATGTAACATGTCATCATTTAATTACTTAGATCCCTCTAAGACATACATAGTTCTAATATACAAGTAGCTAGGGCTTTGACCTTCTGAGTTCTTATAGTCTTGAGATTGATCGATGTGGATCAAGAACATTAAATCATGACCCTAGATCATACAAAATAGAATGAAAAATTTAAAGAGTTGTATAAATGAAGATAAAAAAGTGTCATAACCTAAAGTAAGTATGGCTAAGGTACATATAAATATGGTCAACATCAAAACAAAAGAGCTAGTGAACAAAGAAGTGATAGGTGTCTCAAATGGGATGACTAGACATGTAAAGTTAAGGAAATATTTCTATTTGGTAAATAAGTGAAGTCACCAAATATGAATGACACATTTAATTTGAAACATGAAATAAATCTAAATATAATTATTTACATTAATGACACATGAATGCATTCTAGACTTATATTTCAGAGTGATATATACAAAATCTATGTCAAGGAAAGTAATTTTTCCATTACTCTCTTGATCATGCATCATTGTTTCAAGCCCTAGAGAATTTAAGAAGCTATTATTTTCTTAGTGAGATTTTAAAAATAAACCAGTCAATTTATAATAAGAATAAAAAAATTGAGTTAAAATAATGGTATCCTCTTCAAAATAGGGTCATCCTCAAGCTCCTTCCATGTATTCTTATAGTAGAGGTAAGGAATTTCTAGATACCATGTTCGAGAAGAGTGCCATAGACTTTAAATTCCTTCACTAATCAATGATATGGGATGAATTGGAATATATGGTTTAGTATTATATGAAAGATAAATTTTATCTAGACAAGAAGTAATATATAGATGACTACTATCCATTAAATCATAAGGTCTCCACCAAGTGGCAATAAAAGTAGAGGTAATGCCTTACATAGACCTACTTAAAGGTTTATTTTTCAATGGAAAATTTTATGGGGATTGTCTACACATTATGAAAAACAAAATCATAATTGATTATATTTATGGTAGGGCATTTGAGAGGTATCTTAGACTTCTATTCCTTGCTATCGTATATAACCAAGTCTTGGCCAAAATTTGGCTCGAGTAAAATAACATAGAGGGAAATTTAAAAAAATGGTTATTTCAAGGCCAAATGATGAAATCAAAAGGAGGTATTTCATCTAATTTTATTTCCAGGTTTACACCATAAATTAGGATAGTTATAGATCTGCTAAGTTGATTATATGGTTTTTCCAATACTACATATATACAAGTCAAATGGGTCCCATTATTAGACATCCTCTTAAAATATAATAAAATAGTTACCTTAGGAGAGATAATAAGTGTCAAGATGAAGACACAAATATTTTGTCTTGATCAAAGGGAAGCTTGTGGAATTTTATACATGATGTCCCATTTACTAGATGAAATATTAGGGAAAGTTCATAAGACCCATGGGAAATTATGACAACCCTCAACAAAATACCTAGGAAATAGAATTAGTAAAGATTACTATTTTAAACAAATATTGAACCCTAGATGAGGATGTTCAAGCCTAATATAATATTTGGGGAAAATTGGAATACTTATACGTATGTGGGTTTACCTATAATAGAAGTAGACCTCTAAGTTTAAGCGCTAGCTCCCTAAGTTTACCTTGAAGCGCTTATCACCTATGATAATTGATTACTTGTGGGAAAAGGGGTATAAATATTAATTAAATAAATATATTCTGAGGAGGTGAAACACCATAAGGATTTACACAATGATATCATAGTTCTTTCACTAATAAATAAGACCTACAAACTAGCTACAAAGTCCTAAGATGTTCTAACATAATTATTTCAATATAGAGGTGATATGCATGAGATAACTCAATAAAAGTAGACCAGAGATTATATTTATAAATATAAGGACACTTTCACACTTTAAGGGAGTCAAACATACTAGTTACACTCTATATGACCTGTTAAAATGAGAATTCCTTGTAATAGACATGAAATGATAAGGAGAAGCAAGGATAAAATCACTAGACCTTACCATTCATCAATTTACACACTTAGACAAGATGTTTGTGAAATAAAAACCAAAATTATTATATTATTAAAAAGAAAATTATAATATAAAACCATCAAGGATTTGCCATGCATGGTGTGGAATTATATAACAAGAGCCAAAATGGCTAGTGCTTATATAATGTGAGAGAGGAGAGATGAGAATGAAGTCCAAGAGCCAAAATAATGGGTGTGAAGATAATAAAAGGAGTTATTTTTGTATAATAATATATAAAATTCAAGGTCTTTATGGAAAAATGTCTCTCCAAGCATGAAAATACTCAAATCTAGCATATGACTCTTCAATTACTTGTTTGGAAACTACCTTCATCATTTGGCCTTATTTAAATGCTCAAAAATAAAATAGGGATAGATTATATCATTGAAATATTAGGTAAGGATTAAAAATAGGCTCAAAAATGCATTGTATGTGTCCCTGATCATCAATATTCTTTTGGCCAAATGTTCTCATTGTCCGTAGTCATAATCACCCTTCTTTCACTCATCCTTCACACTTGACACAAAGGTGTGCTTCAATTTATAAAATTATTACATATAAATCATGATGTGACACTTTTAAAGAGTCATAATACCATTATATTCATCAAATAGACTTGAAAATGTCTCCTAATTAGAGTTATCACCTTCTCATTTGATGATCACTCTCTATTCACTATGCCATTCTAGACTGGCTAAAGTGAAGGTGTTATCATAGATAATTGTGATAATTTTTTAAGAAATAAATGTACATGATTAGTTATTATAAGTATCATTATATCTCCCAAATTTATTCTCATCTTTTGAAACCCTATTGTACCTATGAAACATCAAAATCTATCAAGAAAAGCCATTTGGCACCCTATCCGTACAAGTAAGGTAGAAGCCAAATTGATGGGAAAGAGTATTGTGGATTAATATAAAAGTTAAAATATCTTTCATACTCAAAATATCCCATATATATGCCTTTATTTCTTTTTTTCTCCATCAGGTCATTAGCAAGGATTTTATAGGGTTTTAAGTAGTTTTGACCTCTAAGGATTATTCATAAAATTGTGATGTTGAAATCATGAAAAAAACCCACTAGATCCTTGTTTGGGACCTTCTCTAACATACCATATTTATTTTATCCCCCATGCTAAGCATATGTATAGGTGTGAGCTTCCAAACTTGGCCTCTCAAGCTCTTTAAGGCATTTTATGCACCCTGTCATGTTCTTAAGCCAAGAAATGGCTTTTCTATGGCCTCCTCTACAAAAAAATACTATAAAACACCTTATAACTACCTATATATTTTTTCCAATGTATTTAAATTATCATATAGAGTCAAAAAAGGAATTGGACCTCTTTTAGGTAGTAGGCCTAGTCAGGGGCTAATAGGTCTATCTACACCTATGTGGGTTTAGGCCACTTTGTTTCGTCTCTCAGTGTTGTGAGGTATTACTCATGATTTTTCATGTCTAACATACATTTATAAATATTTTTTTATGGTTTAAAAACTTTCAACTCACCTTATTTCCCTTTTAGCCACCTACCCTATAGGGTTTATCTCTCTAAGAGTGCCCTCTATCTGAGATAGAACATAGGGAATATCCCCTATTACCTTATGAAAAATGATGATATGAAGGGATTTATTAGGTTATATATACCCTTTGAACAAAAAACTATGGTTGAAAAATACCTATAACACCTTCAAACCTCACAAAACCTAAAATAGACTTGTTGAGCATTAACTATGTGTAGGATTTTATATACTGACTATATGTTGCATGTTAGGACCCTCCATGCTCTATTTCCATGAGATGAGAGTCTCATGAAATGGTCACTACTATTTAGGGTTCCTATAATTCATGTAAACACTCAACTTTATTTTCCATTTCTTCAAGATATAGCTTTCTCTTGACAAGGTTGACAAACTATGACTATATTCTTTGTTTCTTGCTCAAGAAACTAGCATACCTATAGGTGGATCATTTTTCTTAGACCTTATATACCATTATACATATATTTTTTAAGTTTTAAATTCAATTTTACATCCATGTATACTTTTTCTCATCATACACATGTTAGGCTAGCATCAAGATACTCATACTTAGAGCACTGTTACACTAGAGTCAACTATAGTTAACCATTCTTGGAGCACAAGAGGTCCTATAGGTGTATATGAAAGATTTTTAAATTGTGACACACATCTTATGGTTCCTTTAAGGTCTTTATAATCATATATAATGATAATTTGAGGCTTAATGATTGAGGTTCATCTTTATGAGACTTTAGGTACCTACAATTAGGATGTAGGTGGCATTTTTGGGAGTAATGATATACCTATAGGTGATCAAGTAGGTCAATACCTTGAAATTAAACCCCTCTTAAAGTTACTTTAATCACTAATGTTCCTCTCACATTCATAGGACCACTTATCATGAAGATTCAATCCTACCATACCATGTTGGACTATGAGACAATTTGAAAGTTCAAGATACTATAGAAAACACTAAAAAAATGTAGTGAAAGAATGTATGAATTGGGAGATTCTTATACACCACTTATTAGAACAAAAAATACACTTTATTTTGTTAAGGCATATCCCCTATGATAAGGCTTCATGATGGATCATTCAAACTTATCTATAATTTATACCACCCTATTGTATAGCAACACCAAAAGTGGACAAGACATTATTTTAGAGTTTTTAAGGTAATAGATCCCTAAATTTAGTTTCTCAGCTTGAACATGGCTTCTTCAATCTTACCTACCTCTCTATGGCTCCACAATGACTATTATAACATTTCTCAACTCCTAAATTTCTATGAAGGTCTCCAAAAATATTATACTCATATATGTAACACCTTCAAGCTTCTATAAAAGCCACCTCTAGGTGTAATTACATGATGCAGGGTAGTGAATATGATATATGAACATTATGTATAGTTTACAGGTCTGAAATTAGTTATATACCTCTTACTAGTCCTTAAATTAATCCTATCCACCATTAAAAAATTCAACCCAATTCCAATACTTCCATTCCAACGTGATTATCTCCTGTGGGAAACCTATAGATGTCCACCAATGGTGCAAGATTGTGTACATTGGAGGATTAGTAGTCATAGTCTATTACATAACACTTGGATATATTGGCTTGATTTTTCATATTACAAGGGTATGTTCAACACCTCTTTAAACTCTTCGTTACATCTCCATAGATGTTATGAAATCCTTCATGCACCTGAATGTAGATGATAGTCATGAAAAGACTGACTATGTTGACATGTTATTTGATTATGAATCCATGGATGTAACCTTTTAGATTTATCTTGGAAGGAGATAGGATTAAAAATACATGGGAATATTGAAACACAACATATCACCTTCCTCTAAAACCACTATAAATAAATAACAACTATTGTAACTGATGAACCTACCTACAACTCCACTAGTATACTCAACCTATAATTTGAGAACTTTGAGATCATAAAATCACATCCAATCATGAAAAAAATAATGAAAACTATGAAATAAGAATGTTCACATCCTTTGGAAACAATTCCAACAAGTGGTTTCTATAGAAAAGCTCATATAGGGAGAAAACCTGTAGGGTATGAAATTAACATATAAAAAAGAGTAGTCAACTTATTAAACATGGCTCATAAAGTAAAAGAAAAAAATCTTTGGATTAAGACCATGAATGTGAATTATACCAAGTGTGATATCATCCCTTAGAGGAATTTGACTTGAAACCACTCCTATTATTCATACCATGAAGAAACATGTTGACCATTTCTGCATGCCTATTGGAGTGATGAAGGGACAAAATGGTTTTGGTATATTTTTTAAACTTAAAAATTAGATAAAATTTAAAAATGGATTTATGGAAGTTTAAGAGTAATTACACAATCTTTCCACATGTGCCACACTCTTATATATGTCATACAATTGTCAAAACCTCCTTTTCAACTATTTTCTTAATTTTAGTTGGTGACCTACACATTTTTAGTTAAAAATGACATACCTAATAAGTATATAACATTAAGAAAATTTAAAGACTATTTGGAACACTTTATTCTATATGAAACCATACAACTTCCATTAATGACTCAAATATGCCTCTTAAGTGACATAGAATGACTTAGGACTAGATTTAACTATGACCAATGTTAATAACTCATTAAATAAAATAAAAAGGAACATAACACACCCTATAACATTATAATATACCCCTATAAAAAAATTTACTATAAAATGTTGACCTATTTTGAGTTATGGTCAAAATATTCAACATTCTTGGTATTTTCCTAGGGGTGGTATGATTGCTATGCCAAGACCAATAGCTTAATCCTATCCATTGGGCCATGGAGTCACCTATACAAAATTTTGAAACTAAATTTTCCTTTTAAACCACACCAAACATAAAGGTAATACACACAAAACAAGACACACTAAAGGAAACACACATGTGTTCAACTAGAACACTTATGAAACACACACAATTGAAAGAAAGACACACACCTAACCTAGTATTTACAAAAACTCACTCTTGAGGTGAAAAATAGCTTACCATTATTCAACCAGGGTCAAAGGTGGTTTTTATTTAATATTTTTCAGTCCATGAAATCAACTTGTCATATTTAACATGTTCATCATCAACCACTTAAATATGTAGATGGTTAAGAATCTTACCATATTTATGTCTTCTCATGCTTGCAATTGGATTACTTTGGAATTTCATGAATTCTTTGTTCTTCCCTCTAAGGACCTTGATTGGAGCTGAAAACTTTTTGATATTTGTCACATCTACTTGATATTATTCAAACTATAGATTGGGAGACATGACAACTACCTCAAATTTGTTCTCTTTTAGGACAAAATGTGCTTTATGTGAATGATCACCAAATACCTCTTCACCATGTTCCAATACATATGAATGTGGTTCTACCTTAGGCTAGGCTCTTGAATATCCTTCAATCATGAACATGCTTACCTTAACTTCACTTGACCCCTCTAGGATTTCAAATTATTTGACAATAAGTGGATGTCCATCCTTATTCATAACATGACACTCTTTTCCATGCTTGGTGAGGTACTAAATAACTTGATCATTAGTCTCATTAACATCCTCATAAGATATACACTTCTTAGGAGGGGAAGTGGTCTTACCTAATAGATCAAATTATTGACATATGGCATTAAATCTTTGCCATAAGCCATCCTCCTATTCCTCATGAATGTCATCATCAAGGGTAGCTTTATCAATTACAGGCACAAAGGTAATATTATTCTCATCATAGTGGTATATCAGGATCTTCAATCTATCATCACAATATAAATGGATCAAATAGTTACCTTCAACAACTTGTGAAGAGGAATGCTCAACACTTACCTCAGCTTGCTTAAATGCTCCTTCATGGATGATGTAGGTGTCAAGGTCAGTTTGTTCAAAGTATGCATATAGATCACGTTCATAAGCATCTATACCATACTCATCTAGAAATAAGTCATTTATACCTTCAATCTTGGAATAATTACCATCATCCACATTATACTCCTCCTTCTCACTAATTACACAATTCAAATTTGAGCTTGCCTCTACATAAGGCTCAATGTGGAACCTTACAAGTGGTTGAGTCCTTATCGTCACTTTTGTTCCATATCTTGTCCTAAAGGATAGGAAGGACCAATTAGTCAAGAGTTAGCCTCCTATATTAGTTATTAAATATCTTGAAAGGAAAATTTCAAAGTGGGTAGGCAAGTTAACAACAATAATCTCTTGGAGGATGGGGAAATTAGGACAATCATGCAAGAAAACCTTTAGCCCTTTGATCAATCATATTATCTTAGAAGATGTACCATCTAAATAAATCACTAATTTACTATATGGTTCATTATTTATGCCCAATTTATCAACTACAAATTTGGGCATCACTGATGTAAAAGCTCCACTATCAACTATGCAGTTATGAACTAGTTTGTCACCCACAATGAGAGTGAGGTAGAAAGGTGGAGGATTCTTAGATTTGTTATATGATTAAAAAAATTTCTATGGGAATTTTTAAGAGCTACATTACCATGAATTTGGATTGAATATGGAGGATTAACATAGCTAGTGGATAGTTATTTTTTCAAGAGCTCTTTTTGACTAGGCATATGAAGGACATCCCAAAGGGAAATGAATGCCTTGGAATTTTTTAATGAATATACTATGTTTAGGGTATAAGTAATTACTTTATCTTGAGTTTTTGGAGTCAAATAAGTATTTGGAACTTGAGGAATTAAATCACTTTGAGTATACCTTACCATATTCTAATTTCGAGGAGGTGTATGAGTGTTTGGTACTGCTATACTTATAGTGATGCATTTATATCTTGTAGGAGGATTAGATGAACTTGTAGGAACATTATTACCACCTCCTAAATCCTTATTCTTGGATATTTTAATGTTTGTAATAAAATTTCCTTGATTAATCACATAGGTATATTTAACTAAAAAGTTAGTGAAACTTTCTCCTTGAGGCTATCAACCTTCACTTCCTTGCATTAGGACTTCATCTACTGCTAATAGTAGAGGAGTAAGTCTTCCTTGAGTAAATATTAATTGATATACACCTTCATTGGAATCCATGAATTCACCTTTTTTCTATTCTTATCCTTGGATCAGATTGCTATGTTCTAGTACCATATCTCTTGTGTTAGAGGTAGAATTAGGACTATATGAATTTGTAGGCCTATCAAAACTAGGTTTCCCTTGACCTCTTCCTCTCCCATATTATAAACCATATTATTACTGATAGGAATAGGGGTTTTGATGAGAACATTTTTGCATAATGGTTTTCCTAGTTTAAGCCTCTAAGGATAGGAATATTTCCCTCCAATCAACATCATATTTTGCCTTCTTAGGAATATACTTTGACTTATAATTTGCATTAGGAACTTGGTAAATGTTTGGAGTAGCATTAGGAACATTAGGAAAGAGAGGCATAGACAATTTGTGTGGTAACTTTCAAACTTGAATGAGGCCATTATCATCTCTAATGTCAAGGTAATATGCTTTCAGAAGAGTGAAACCACCCATGGATTGTATCATGATGGAAATATTAGTACCAATGGCTCTCAAGTATATATGGAAGATAAAACTATAAGGTGGTCTCATGGGAGGAGGCAACCTATGCCAAGTCTTTTGAAACCTCTCATTAAAGTCATGCATTGTTTCCTTGGGGGATCATTAGATCATATTGAGTTGGTGGATGAGTGAAGTGTGGTCACTCTCATCCTCAAATCTTAAAGTGAGAAACACTCCAAAGTCATCCCATTTTGTGATTAAACCACTAGGAAAAGTCCTATACCAATCAAGTTATTTCCCTCTAAAGGACATGGCAAGGAGTCTAATGGAAATATTGACCTTAGTGACATTGTGAAAACTACAAAAATTGGAGATATCCTTGATGTGATCAATATGAGTGACATGGACTTCAACATTGAATGTATGAACACTCTTTTTAGCATTAGGGGGAGTGTTATCATAGGGCTCAAGATGGATTAGATTTTAGGTATTAAAATAAGGTAAGGTATGTTGCCTAGCCATGTTTTCTTCAATCTCTTCCTCACTCTCTTGATATTCTTGTCTAGCAAAGTCCTCTTGATATTTAAATGGTAGAATAGGATGAGGGTGTTAAACTTCAAGAGGAAGTTTAGGTTGAATAGGTGGATTGATAGGATTGAAAACTCTACTATAAGATGACCTAGTAAGGACCATTAAGTATTAGAGTAAATATATGATTAAACAATCATCTAAAACTAGATTTTCCCTCAAATGGAGTCATAAAATTCTAAGTAACACACCAATATTTAAATGATGTTGTCAAGACCAGCTTTCACCTTGACAAGTTATCTTTAGGAAAATGGGTCCCACTGAGTGTACAATAATTATTTTCACAAAATATTTCACCCTAGAGGAGTTTTTTCAAGAATAATATAATATTTGGGAAAAAATATAATTCTTCTAGGTATGTGGGTTTACCTATAGTAGAAGTAGACCTCTAGGTTTAAGGGCTAGCTCCTTGAATTTAGCTTGAAGTGATTATAACATATACTAATTGATTGCATATGGGAAAAGGGGAAAAATATGCATGAAATAAAGATATTATAATGAGGTGATACACAATAAGGATTTACACAATGCTATCATACTTCTTTCACTAAGAAATAAGACTTACAAACTATCTTCAAAATACTAACATGTTTTAACATAAGTATTTAAACATAGGGTGATATGCATGAGACAACTCAATGTTAGTAGATTAGAGATTATATTCCTAAATCTAAGGACACTTAAAAAATTTAAGGGAGACAAACACACTAGCTACACTCTACATAAATTGTTAGAATGAGAACTCCTTGTACTGACATGAAAGGATAAGGAGAAGTAAGGATAGAATCACTAAACCTCATCATTCATCACTTTGAAAAATTATACAAGATGTTTATAAAATAAAAAATAGATTTATTGTATTATTAAAATACAAATTACAACATCAAACCAATAGGGATTCACCATACATGGTGTAAAATTATGAAATAAGAGCCAAAATGGTTAGTATTTATAGAATGTGAGAGAAGAGAGAGGAGAATGAAGTCTAAAAGCCATAAGAATAGGTTTTAAGCTCAGATTAGGAGTTATTTTTGTAGGATAATGGAATATAATATATACAATTAAATTTATATATGGACAAATGTCTCTCCAAGCATGAAACTCCTCAAACTTGGTGTAAGACTCTTCAATTGCTTGTTTGGAAACTGCCTTCATCATTTAGCCTTCTTTGAATGCTCCATAATATAATAGGGATAGATGAGATAATTTAAATATGAGTAAGGGGTTATAAATAAGATCCAAAATTAATTGGATATGTCCCTAATCATCAATATTATTTTGGCTAAGTGTTCTTACTACTTGGAGTCATAATCACCCTTTTTTCACTCATCCTTCACACTTGGCACCAAGTTGTGATTTAGTTTATAAAAAAACTATGTAAATGGGATGATGTGACACTTTTAAAGAGTATTACTACCATTATATTCATTATAAAAAACTTAAAATGTCTCCCAATTGGAGTTATCACCTTCTCACTTGATGATCACTCTCTATTCACTATGTCATTCTGGACTGGTTGAAGTGAAGGTGTTAGTAGAGATACTTGTGAGATTTTTTGAATAATTAAATGTATATGAGGAGTTATTTTAGGTCCAATTATATCTCCCAAAGTGATCCTTATCCTTTGATACCCTTTTATACCTACAAAATATCAAAATTTATCAAGAAAATCCATTTTGCACCATGTTCATACAAGTACAGTAGAAGTCAAATTGATGGAAAAGAGCCTTATGGAGTTCTATAAAAATTAAAATAACTTTTTTTCTAAAAATATCCCATATATATACCTTTACTTCTTTATTTTTTCCATCGAGTCATTAGCAAGGGTTTTAGAGGGTTTCAGGTAGTTTTGACCTCTAAAGATTGTTCATAAAATTATGATGTTGAAATCATGAACACATCTCACTAAATCCTAATTTTTTACCTTCTACAACATAACCTATCTCTTTGATCCCCCATTCCAAGCATATGTATAGGTGTGATCTTCTAAACTTGGCCTCTCAAGATCTTCAAGGCATTTTTTGCACCCTATCATGTTATTGAGCTAAAAAGTGGATTATATATGGCCTCCTCTACAAAACATAGGCTCTAACACACCTTATAAATCCTAAAGAGTTTTAAATTCTCATATAGTGTTATAAAAGTAATTGGAACCTTTTTAGGTAGTAGGCCTAGTTAAGACCTAATAAGTATGTCTGCACCTATGTGGGTATGGGCCACCCTATTTTGTATCTCAGTGATATGAGGCCTTAGTCATTATTTTTAATGTCTAAAAAATATTTATACATCTATTTTTTATGGTTTCAACACTTTAAACTCACCTTCTTTCCCTTTTGGTCTCCTACCTTGTAGGGTTTGTCTCTATGGGAGTGCCCTCTATCTAAGATATAATATAGGAAATCTCCCCTATTACCTCAAAAAAAAATATGATATGAGAGGATTTATTAGGTGATATATATCATATGAACAAATTTATAGTGTTTAACCATACCTCTAGCACCTCTAAACCTAACAAAACCCAAAAAAGACTTGTTGAGCACTAACTGTCTGCATGATTTTGTATATTAACTAGAAGTTGCATGTTAGGATCCCCACACTCTATTTCCATGAGATGATAGTCTCATGAAATGATAAATAATATTTTGAGGTTATCTCATGCATGTAAACACTCAACTTTCTTTGTTATCTCTTCAATATATAGCGTTTTCCTGACAAGATTAATAGACTATGACTATATTTTGTGTTTCTTTCTCAAAAAACTAGCATACATGTAGGTGGATACTTTATATTAAACCTTATATACCATGATAAATATATTAATAAAGTATTAAATGAAATTTTACATCCATATATACTTTTTCTCATCATACACATGCTAGGCCAATATCAAGACAAGCATACTTAGAGCACTATTATACTACATTCAGCTATAATTGATCATTATTGAAGCACAAGAGGTATTATAGGTGTATATGCAAGATTTTAAAACTATTACACAAATCTTGGGGTTATTTTAAGGTATTTTGAATAATATCTAATGATAATTTTTTGTGTTTTTATGCCTAATCACCAAGATTCATCTTTATGATACTGTAGCTACCTATAGTCAGGCTGTAGGTGGCCTTTTTGGGAGTAATGCTATACCTATAAGTGATCAATTAGGTCAAGACCTTGTAATTAAACCCCTATTTAATTTCCTTGAATCACTAATTTTCCTCTCACCTTCATAGGACCACTTATCAAGGATATGCACTCCTATCATACCACTTTGGACTATGAGACCATTTGAAAGTTCAAGATACTATAGAAAACACTAAAAAAATATAGTGAAAGAATGTATGAATTGGGATCTTCTTCTACATCACTTACTAGAACCAAACATCATATTTATTTGGTTAAGGAATCTCCCCTATGATAAGGCTTTATGATGGATCATTAAAAATCATTTATACTTTATACAACCCTATTTTATAATAATAGCAAAAGTAGACAAGGTTCTGTTTTGGATTTTTTAAGGTAATGGATTTCTAAACTTAGTTTCTCAGCTTGAACATGACTTATTCAAGGTTGCCTACCTCTAAATGGCTCCAAAATGACTATTATGACATTCCTCAACTCCTCAACCTCTATCAAGGTCTCCAACATGCTTATACTCTTATTTTTAACACCTTTAGGCCTCTTTGAAAGCCACTTGTAGGTGTAATTACATGATGTAGGGTAGTGAATATGATATATAGACATTATGCATAATGTATGGGTATGCAATTAGTTCTATATCTCTTACCAGTCCTAAAATGAATCCTATCCACCATGAAGGACTTCAAACCAATTCTAATACTTCTATTCCAATGTGATTATCTCATGTGGGACACTTGTAGATGTCCATAAATGGTGCATGACTGTGTACATTGGAGGATTAATATTCATAGTCTATTACATAACACTTGGATAGCTTGGATTAATTTTTCATGTTATAAGGGTATGTTCAACACCTTTTTAAAATCTTCATTACATCTCCATGGATGTTATACAATCCTTCATACACATGACTATAGGTGATAGTCATGAAAAAATTAACTGTGTTGACATGATCTTTGATTGTAAATCCATGGATGTAGCCTTTGAGACTAAGATTGGAAGTAAATAGGATTAATAAGACATGGGAAGCATGAAACACAACATAAAACCTTCCTTTGAAACCACTGTAAGGAAATAATAACTTTTGTAACTGATGAACCTACTTGCAACTCCACTAGTATACTCAACCTATAACTTGAGAAGTTTGAGCTCATAAAATCACCTCCAAACATGAAAAAAAGGATGTAAACCATGAAATATGGATGTTCACATCCCTTTGAAACAATTCCAATAAATGGTTTGTATGAACAAGCTCATACAAGGAGAAAACTTGTAAGGTATGGGGATTAACATATAGAAAAGAGTAGTCAACTTCTTAAGCATGGTTCATAAAGCATAACCAACTAATATATGGATTCCTCTTATGAATATGAAGTATACAAATTTTTATATCATCACTTGGATGAATTTAACCTAAAACCACTCTTGGTGTCTGTACCATGAAGAAACTTGTTGACCATTT
The DNA here is from genome assembly GCA_037957365.1 of Torreya grandis. Taxonomy (NCBI): domain Eukaryota; kingdom Viridiplantae; phylum Streptophyta; class Pinopsida; order Cupressales; family Taxaceae; genus Torreya; species Torreya grandis. The sequence continues at coordinate 557,606 of JARHVA010006473.1, read as the reverse complement.
CTACATGCATAGTGGAGGATGAAGGAGTATAATGGTTTTATACCATTTTTGAGACTTTAAAATAAAATAAAATGTATAAATATAATTAATTAAGCTAAATAGTAATTCCAAAATCTTGACATATGTGCCACACTCTTCTATAGGCCGTACAACTACCAAAACCTCCTTTTTTTCAACTATTTTATTGATTTCAAATTGGGACTTACACATTTTTAGTTAGAATTAAAATACCTAATAATTATATGACATTTAATATGTTTAAATATTTTTTATAACACTTGTATACTATAGGAAATCATACAACTTTCATTAATGACTCAAATGTGCCCCTTAAGTGACATATAATGACTTAGGACTAGATTTAACTATGACCAAGGTTAATATCTCATTAAATGATATAAAAAGGACCATACACACCATATAACATTATAATAGACCCCTATATAATTTTTATACTATAGGGGGTTGACCTATTTTGACTTATGGTCAAAATAGTCAATAATTACTCTTTTATGTTCATATGCAGGTTCAAAAAACATCCAAAGGATATGTGATGAGGTATATCCTCAAGTGTTTCAAGAAATTCAAGGAAATTTGATGCTTATGTTATCTAATAACCTAAAAATGAGCCTTATAAAAATGTGGGACTATTGGTATTACCTAGATATCACTGCCATTAGGATAAAAGGCACATAAACATCTATATTATTACTTCCACACCATGTCATAAATAAAATTATAGAGAAAGAAATATAATTTCAAATTAATAAAAACATTGATGAATATGTAGGAAAATAATACTTGGTTTATTAATTTAAAACTCTTTTAAGCATTAGGAAAATACAATATGTGATTAGTCACATGTCATCCAAGTTGGCAATGTCATGACTTATTAAAATCTAAAGGTGGAACCATTCAAGGAATGGGATTCCATGAAGAAGATAAGGGGATACTTATAATAAATTAAGGAGAATTAAAAGGAGAAAATTTCATATGGTAACAAAAAATATGACCATGATCCTATCTTTCTAAATGCATCAGATGATATAGAGGTATAGACCCAAATGAAGAACAAGTTGATGTCTATGATTTGGGCACACACCATTTAATATGATTTGGAGGTTATAGAAGAAAAGGCACAAAGGGCATGGATCCATTAGTGGACTCTAGCCTAGTCACAAGATTCATAAGTGAAATATCAACCCTCCTCTCTTATAGGGGATTAAATATACTTTTAAGAAGGGGAGTTAAGAAACCAGAGGGAATTTGACCCTCAAATAATGAGTGAAATTATAAAAGGTCTCCTAAGTCTTTAGTTTCCCTCTTCATCTTCATACACTAATTTTATAATTCTATGATCAATTACTATAAAAGATAAGTCTACACCTCCTTTGGATGGATAAAGGAAGAACATTTTTGTTATGACACATCTACCACCCCTTACAATAGTTACCTAGGCTAGTCTCATTCAGTTTCTACATGATTATTTCTTATTTATCAAAACTGCTCTTGATTCTCTCGAGTATCATTATGTAAGTTCACCATATACACAACCATAAATGAGGAGAATTCTCCTCAAGCTCTCCCTACCATGAAAACTTTGATCACCTTTTCCACCACCACTATTGTCACACTAACCATTCCTTCACTACCACCAGTAGTGGTTATTTACACCAATATTATTCCTTCAACATGTAGACACCAATGGATTCATATTAGAATTTAGACTAATTCTTACCAACCATTTCAAATTAAGCCTAATAATCACTAAATACCCTAAATTTTCTTGTGCATATATTGTCAAAGCTCAAAATCATGTTGAGACATTCCTAATCAGGGTATCATAACATAATCAACATTAACCTCTCATGGATTCATCTCTATTCATCATATGGCATCATAACATGTAATTTGGCTTATATACCTATTAAGTGGGGCACTTTTATAGTTAAATAAAATATTGGAAATGCTAAATGTCCTAAACATGATTAATTAAAATGCTAAACCAAATTAGATGCCTAGTTGAATTATCCATGAGAAATTAATGAAATTTAAAAAAAAAGGAATTCAAAAATAAAAAATATCCTAGTTTTCATGATTACAATTGTGATTTGTCAAGTCTTTTCAAATATCTCAAAATATCTTACCCATGCCCATTCAATTATAATCATGAGGTTTTGTCACCTTTTCACTCTACTGGGGTTAATTAACTCACTTAGGTTAGGTTTGAACCCATTCAAAGATTTAACTAGACTTTAACTCACTTTGATTTGAGGCTAATTTCTAAAACTATAAATACAATAATTTGCATCTTATTTATGAGAGTTCAAATAGAATAAAGTTATAATGAAGGTTTTATAAAAATATTGGAAACAATAATGTTCTAATGCCAAAATCATAAGCCAATCCATCAAGCCATACCAAGCCATAAACCATGGTGCCAAGGAGAAAATGAGATAGCCAAAATCTATTGCCAAAGACTCTTTGAGCACAAGCTAAGCAAGCCACAGACAAATCACTTGGAGGTCTCAAAGAAGGCAAGGGATTTTGTCATTATTTACACTTTAGTTGTGCTTTCATATGTATTTATTCACTATTCTCCCCCTAATATCTAGGCTTAGACATGTTAGCTTGTTAGTGTGTTAATTTCATTTTTTTTAATGAAAATAACACTTGTTCTAACCTCCTCTCTATTATTTAAATTCCTATGATCACAAATGGCATGATCAGTGGGACCGTGAGCACCCCACATACCAAAGAGACTAAGATATAACTTTGAAATTTTCAAATAAATGCTTGAATATCATAAAAATTGGATTTTTACCTTTGTTTTTACCATATTTTTAATTTCTGTGTTAACTCATATATACATAGAGATCAACATCGATTAGTTATAATCGGCATTAGTCCTACCTTACTATCATCAGTTCTACCTAACTAATCACAATTCTAGGTGACCCTAATTAGTTAAGGTGTATGGGAAAACATGGTTTAAAAACTTTGATTTTGAATATTATTAGCATTCATAATAATTATTTGTTGGTTTTATTTATCTTTATAATCTTTGTTTAATCATCTCATTGTAGGTTTTGAGAGGTTTTCATATTCATTTTGGACTAATTAACATTATTACCTCATGTTGGTTTTGCCTTTAGGTTCATAAGCAATCGATCTTGGTCCTTATCGATTGATATCAATTATTACCAACTAGAATTGGTTACCTGGTAACTGACATCTATCATAGGTGATCAATATTAGTCTCTATGTTTTTAAAATAGGAAACCCAAGAGCTATATTTAGAAGCATTATTTGCTCATCATTGAAAGTTCTTCAAATCAGGGGGAGACTCTCTAACCCTTACAGGTCTAAGGTGGGAATAGTACATGAATTTTCAAGTTTAGACTCTTATACATTTAATTTTGGGTGTTTAAAATTAATTTAGCTAAATTTTGAACATTTGGTTTTAAGAGATTAAAATGAACATGGATGTTTTTGCTTAGCTTTTGCTGTCAAATTTCTTACAATTTTTTTTTGAAAATAATCCAAGGGGCTAAGGAACTTAATGTAAACATTTCATTTGGTGCATGAAATTGGGAAAAGATCAAATTTGAATGTGTTTTAATCCTACTCACTTCATCTTTTGGTGTTTAAAAAGAACATAGTTCATTTTTTTATGCCTCAGATGTTTTTCAAAGTTTTTGAAAGTTTCAAATAATGCCAAGGGGGACAAAACTTCACAACACATTTCATTTTTGGTGCCTTAATATTAACTTTAAATCACTTAGTATATTCTTTGGAAAACATTCATTTTATTCCATGTTTGTTTGAACTTGTTTTTTTATTTTCACAAAACAAAGAGTGCATGTATGCTCTCCCCCCATCCCCTATAGGGAACTTGGGTGATCAAAAGTGCCTTTTCACTTGAAAGTTGTGCCTAGTCCAAAGAATGGAAAGAATGTTGTCTAGGCTATCCATAAAACCCATATGGATTGGGTGATCTAAAAAAAACCTCTAACATCTTTCCACACATTCATTTTATTTCATGAAATTTGACTTGTGAAGGGGAGTTAATCGCTTCTTCACAAGTTCTTTAAGGAAACATTGACACAAGGTTTCATCTCCCATCAATGTTTCAAACTTGCTCCATGGTGGGGTATACAAATTAGGGTACATATATTAAAAGATCTAGGAGGTTGAGTGGCTAACCTCTCCTTTCATAATGAAGGTCTAAGTTAGGTCTGGTTAACCAGGGGATTCCACTAAGCAGTCCATAGGTGGAATCACTATGCAAAGGAATACACCCTTAAATAACAAGTTAATTAATATGAAATAAATTTGTGTGAAGAATATCTAGCATTAACCATGTTTGAGACCAATATATATGTTAAAAATCTATAGTTTTAGTCAACCCCATTTGACCAACCTTGTCAATTATAGGATCGAGGACATTACATTTAAATGTTGTCATTTCATCATTTTATTCCTTCATCTTTTTAAGTTTAAAACATTTTATTTGTTTGTGCCATGTCATACCAAGTTTTTTTTATACATCACTCCTTTATTTAAGGAATCATTATGTTGAACATTTTATTACACACCTTTTCCTTAAAATTTTTGCCAAACTTGTTTGTGTGTGTGTCTTGATTGAAATGGGTAACATTACGTTACCCAAATCATTTCAAGATTTTGTCCCTTTTGAGTCTTGAAATATACCATTGTTTACATATTTAGAGAGTGATAATGTCATAACAATGCTTAAATTTATTTCATAGACTTGTCTCATCTTGTGACAAATGCCATTTTTTAAAAAACCAATGCCACATATGCCATTTGAATCTTTGTATTATGCCATTATGCCATTCCATTTTTTTAAGCTTATTATTTGTTTGAATATGGATAGTTTCCTAAGTTGAGTTTTTAATTAACCTTGACAAGTTCAAATTCTAACATTAATTGATTTCTATTTATGCCTTGCTTAATTGGGGCTTAGACACTAATCTTTCTCTTTCAGGTTATACAACTTGGGGTAATTTATTACCCAACTTTGAAAACTATTGCTTGGATATTTACCTAGTGTGATTATGTTATTTAATTTTATCTATATTTTTTGTTTAAAGGAGCCTAGTTTTCATTATTATTTGTGCCTTTTATTTGGGAGAAAAAAACCTATCTCTCCATATGCCTTATGCCAACTGACTAAGTCTATGCTTGAATTTCATATGCCTAGTCTATGTGAAAGTATTCTAAGTTTGTTAGATTAAATACCCCTTTGTTTTAAGTCTATATTTTGATTCCACATTTTGTCAAAAGTCCTAGAAAATTCCTTGTTTGAGCCTAGATTTTGATAATGTGTTTGGCCAAAAGACCTAGCAACTTTATTTTTCCTAGATTAAACCTATTTGGAACACCTTGTACCTAGAGTTTGGCATGCCAATTTTTATTCAACCACTTGACCTTTTGTGTGTGAGATATTTGATGTTAGATTGTTTCATACCAAGTTTTTAACATAGACCATTTTAGATATATATCTTCCCTAGACTAATTTATACCAAGTTTGAACCATTTATCTTTTAGACATTATTTTTAAGAGTTTTTATAACTCTAAAACTTTTGCAAATATTTCATTATTGATTTAGATATTTATAGATACACTTATGGTGGAGTCACATACAATCCAAGTTATAGAATGCAAACACAAATTATATTTGCTCAAGACCCCTATGGTAAAGAAGTGGGTTTTGAGATGGATTCCTATCTTCCTTAAAATTCTTAATCTAGAGAAAAAATCTAAGATCCCCAAGTGTAACATGTAGTGATACCTTATTTTGGTAGGTTGACACATGAAAATTAGCCTTTTGATACCACCCAATCCCCCACCTATACAAATAACCCTCCTTCAGACTGCATGATCCACCAAGCTCCATTACATCCAAATAATACCATTTTTATTTTAAGACCTCATCTTTCATATTGTGTGAGAAATAAAGCTCCACAACTCCCTACAATGTCCATTCTAGGACCTCATTCTTTGGCTTGTGTGAGAAATCAAGCTCTATAATGCCCTACCATTACCATTCTAGGACCTCATCCTTTGGTTTTTGTGAGAAACCAAGATCCATAATGCCCTACCATTTTCATTCCAATATCTTATCCTTTGGATTATGTGAGTAACCAAGCTCCATAAAACCCTATCATTATTTAACCACTGGTCATCCTTTATCTATTGCCAACCATTACCCACTTTAGAAAACCCTTACCAATTGTCCATCCAAGACTAAGCCAATCAATACCTCTCCAACTGAGCTAATCATTCAAAGACTAAGATATATTAAAAACTAGTATTTTATAACTACTTGTAAACCAAAGCCAAGAGAACCAACCATTTATGATAGGTCAACCTATGTTGAATCACCTTTCAATCCTATACCTATTGTTGAGGAGTGTCACTCTGATAAGCCAATCTTTCCCAAGTCACTTCTTAATGATTATAACCACCTTTGGGAAATCATTAACTCAATCATATGCCTATTTTTAGAGAATTTCCCCTTGAAAATCCAATCTCTGAGGAGTTTTCTCTTGACCTTTTTCCTATTATAGAGAAGTCTCACTTAGACAAACCAATCTCTGTGGAGACTATTATGCCATCACAGCCATTACTTGTCCAAAACAAAACATTCAAAAATAAATTATTGTAATGACATCCACACCAGATAAAGAATCAAAATTAGAGTCAGGTTTTATTCTTTAACCAACATCAAATTTAGTATCAATAGTAAAATCAATGTCAGTCTCAACATCAAAGTTAGAGTCCTTTAAGTCAGACTCAGCTTCAAAACTAGAATACATTCTTGGTTGTTATAATATTGGTTACACATTCTTCATAGATCAATTTGAATACATTTATGATCCTTCTTTTCTGAGTCTGATAAGCCAATATTTTTTGAGTCACTTCTTAATGATTATAACCACCTTTGGGAAAATCATTAACTCAATCATATGCCTATTTTTCAAGAATCTCCCCTTGAAAATCCAATCTCTGAGGAGTTTTCTCTTGACCTTTTTCCTATTGTAGAGAAGTCTCACTTAGACAAACCAATCTCTATGGAGACTATTATGCCATCACAGGCCATTACTTGTCCAAAACCAAACATTCAAAAAGAAATTATTGTAATGACATCCACACCAGATAAAGAATCAGAATTAGAGTTAGGTTTTATTCTTTAACCAACATCAAATTTAGTATCAAAAGTAAAATCAATGTCAGTCTCAACATTAGAGTTAGAGTCCTTTAAGTCAGACTCAACTTCAAAATTAGAATACATTCTTGGTTGTTATAATATTGGTTACGCATTCTTCATAGATCAATTTGAATACATTTATGATCCTTCTATGGTTTTTGAAGATGATTACTTTAACTTCAACACAATTTATCCTAGTATCTTCTTCAAAGATTATGATACCTCTCCCATTACATTACCATTCCACATGCCATTACCACCAACCAACCTAGCCATTATATTGACATTCCATCTCCCACAAGTGTTGATTGAGACTGATAGAATTATACCTTGTGGAACTACATCCATGGTGACATACCAGTTTAAGATAATTAGGGAGGCTAAGACCAAATTCATGCATAAAATGAACAATATCCTAATGAAACCTTTTTAGAGGTGTTAAAAGATAATCAAATTCAAAATTTAATGTTCCTTATTAAAACCTTATCAAAGGCACTATGGGAAAATAAAGACAACTTCATTGGTGAAAACCTCTTTGAAGTGATAATAGCTGAGCACAATAGTTCTTCACTTCTTGATGAAGATAAAATCAATATAGCTTCCAATATAGAACATAATCAGATGGTAGCTAATCTTAGGCCCAAAAAATAAAAAAAATATGGTGATCTTATCAAGAAAATATTTATAAGTCTTCAACCCCACCACATCTAAAGTTATGTCAAATATGTAACTAGTAACATTGTGTGTACCTAAAAACCATGATTTTCATTTATTTCTTAACCATTATACAGTCCATTATCATCCATCTCTCCATTTCCAAATCAAACCTATCATTCATTATTTATTTGTGTTTATCATCCTTGGTTGTATTTTCCTTTATAGAGGCTACAAAGATACCTTGTCTTGATTTTTGAAGGAAATAGAATCAATGAGCACAAAAATTCACAACATCATTGAAATCCAAATCTACATTCAATTCTTTATAGATCAACTATTCATATGAGGTGTGGGTTAGCAATTTACATGACTAGTTATTCTGGTTAAATCCTATGTTGATTAGGATGTGCATCTCTAGATTAGTAATAATAATAGAATAATTTACCATACCCAGGCCAAAAAAAAACCATACTATTTCTATTTACCAAAAACCACACCATTTCCATTTTCCATTTACCATGCCATTTTTTATTCACCATTCCTCTTGTCATTATTTCGTACCCTACCACTTACCTCACTTTATGACTTGGGGGCAACCTTCTTACCATTTTATCCAATTATCATACCTTCATCATCCTAAATAATGCCATACCATATGCTATTCTACCATACCATTCCTATTAGACCAAAGCTTATTTTTAGTTGTCCTACCCAAGCCTATTTTGATCTTGGTTCCTTCAGTTCTTCTTACACCTTCAATAAGGAGATTTTGATCTAGTTTTAGTAGTTTTAGAATTTCATGTCTAAATAAAAGTCTATGAAAAAAGTGTGATAGTGGATCTGGTAAGTTATCTTTCATTCATGTTTAACTAGTGTTATTGATTATAACCACCTATGGGCAAATCACTAGTCTAGCTTATGTTGCTAATTATAACTACCTATGGGAAAATTAGTACCATAGACATATGCTATTATTTCCTAATTATAACCACCCATAGACAAAATAGGAACAACACCTTTACCACACATTACTGCATCACCTTTCCATTACTGTATTTCATTTTGTCTAGCCATTTGCCAGATTTGAAAACTTGTAACCTGGTCAAGTTTTTCCCCATGTTTTGTGTGGATAGAGCTACTATGACTTGAGGTCATTTTGGGACTATTCAGGCCATGCTAAATTCATGTTGAGGTCATCTCATTCCCCATTTTCCAATACTCTCATGATTTTCTGAGAAACCTTTGCCATATGCTCTTATTAGTTTGTGAGAAACTTAATCCATATGCTCTTGCTATTTTATGAGTAACCTAAGCCATACACTCTTTTCATTTTGAGAAAAAACCTAAGCCACACACTTTCATCATTTTATGAGTAATGTAAGCCAATGTTCTTGTTATTTTTTGAGTTGAACCATTTAATATATCATAATTCCCAAGTAGATTGAGATGCTTAGAAAATTACAAAAACATTCATAGAATTTAAAAATCTAAAAATATTTGTCCTATTTAAGCCTACTTAGTTATCCTCAATCTTCCCTACTAGGGAAAAACCATTGTTAGGATGTTTTCTATTGATTTTAATTTTAGTATTTCTATGTGTTTGTTTTCAGTTTGTTTGTTTACTTTCATATTTGTTTGATTTCTATGTGTTATTTGTTTGTTTGCTTGCCCTTTATTTGCTTTCAGTATTGTTGCCTCGACTTAGTGTATATGTGTTCATTAGGTGATTCCTTTCACATTATTCTTGAGTTTATCCATATTCATACATCAAAATTATCATCATGGTTTTTATCATTGGTGCATTATTTTCAATTATTTATTAGATCAGGAGTCAATTGTTATGCATATTTTGGCTAAGTTCTCATGGTGTTCTATCATGAGGCATACTATCATGTACTATAGTAAAATCTAGCTCAACAAAAAATAGAGTCACAAAATTTTCTCCTTGGTACCCTTGACAACTCCCACCCATCTTGATCAAATCAACCTATTGATCATTCTAGTTATATCAATGATAATAAAAATGAACATCTTTACATTGGCAGCTACAACCATATCTTTCACATTGATAGATTCTTATTCATCTCATTCATCACTTTGTGTATCCTCATGTCCCTAGTTATTTGTGGATTCTTCATTCATTAGATGAATGCATGTACGTTTGTACCTACTCATCTTTAATTTATGCACCAAGTTACATCCTTGAGTTATGCTTGAAAATATACCCTACTAGGGCATAATCACATCATTATTCAATCTCAATCATCTTAATAATTATAACTACATATGGCCAAACCATTATTTTTATTCATTATCCCTAATTGGGGCATATGACATTGCCACTAATTATAATTTCCTTTAGGAAAATCAATGTCTCAACCTTTGTTACTAATTATAATCACCTTTGGGTAAATCAATAATTTTTTAAATCAATACATGCAAGCATGTTCTTGATTATATTAATATCACCCATGGGTTATTTTCATTCTTATTTTTTCTTGTTTTTTAGGGACCATCCATCAAACATATGATGGCCACTCCCTCAAGGAGGCATCATTATAGGCTTTCCAAACATTGTTTAGAGCTTTTTCTTCAATCATCATCTTATTTTAGGCATATAGGCCTTTCTCATTATTTGAGAAGATTTTATTATGCCTAAATATTGTAACATCTTCCCAAATAGGGGAAAACTTTAGACACCTAAAATTGGCCATCAATGGTTTCATATTGGACTTTAGACTGATTCTTACAAGCCATTACAAATTAAGCCTAAGAATCACTAAATATCTTAAATTTTATTGTGCATTCTTCATCAAATCTTAGAATCATGTTGAGACATCCCTAACTGGGGTATCCTACCATAAGTAACATTAACCTCTCACAAATTCATATTTATTCATCATACGACATCATAACATGTAATTTGGCCTATAGATCTATTAAGTGGGGCACTTGCACACTTAAATAAAATATTAGAAATGACAAAAATCCTAAATATAATTGATTAAAATGATAAAAAAATTAAATTCCTAGTTGAATTATCCATGAGAAATTAATGAAATTCTAAAAAAGGAAATTCAAAAATAAAAATATCTTAGATTTTCATGATTACATTTGTGAGCTGTCAAGTCTTTTCAAATATCTCAAAATATCTCACCCATGCCTATCCATTTATAATAATGAGTTTTTTTCACCTTTTAACTCTGCTAGGGTTAATTAAATCACTTAGGTTAGGTTTGAACCCATTCCAAGATTTAACTAGACTTTAACTCACCTTGATTTGAGGTTAGTTTCTAAAACTATAAATACAAGAATTTGCCTCTCATTTATGAGAGTTCAGATAGAATAAAGTTATAATGCAAGTTTTATAAAAAATATTGGAAACAATAGTGTTATAATGACAAAATCATAAGCCAATCCATCAAGCCATACCAAGCCACAAGCCATGCTACCAAGGAGAAAAGGAGATAGCCAAGCTCTATTGCCAAAGACTCTTTGAGCACAAGCTAAGCAAGCCACATACAAATCACTTGGAGTTCTCAAGGAAGGTAAGGGATTTTGTCATTATTTACATTTTAGTTGTGCTTTCATATGTATTTTATTCACTATGCTCCCCCTATGATCTAGGCTTAGAGATTTTAGCTTGTTAGTGTGTTGATTTCATTTTATTTTAAAATTAACACTTGTTCTAACCTCCTCTCTATTGTTAAAATTCCTATGATCACAAATGGCATGCTTAGTGGGACCGTGAGTACCCCACATACCAAAGAGACCAAGATATAACTTTGAAATTCTTAAATGAATGCTTTAATATCATAAAAATTAGATTTTTACCTTTGTTTTTACCATATTTTTAATTTTTGTGTTAACTCAGATCTATATAGAGATCAACATCAATCAGTTATAATCAGCATTATTTTTACCTAAGTATCATCAGTTCTACCTAAATAATCTCAAGTTTAGGTGACCATAATTAGTTAAGGTGTATATGAAAACATGGTTTAAAAACTTTGATTTTGAATATTATTAGCATTCATAATCATTATTTGTTGGTTTTATTTATCTTTATACTCTTTGTTTAATCATCTCATTGTAGGTTTTGAGAGGTTTTTGTATTCATTTTGGACTAATTAAAATTTTTACCTCATGTTGGTTTTGCCTTCAGGTTCATAAGAAATCGATCTTGGTAGTTATCAATTGATATCAATTATTACCAACTAACATTGGTTACTTGGTAACTGTCATCAGTCATAGGTGACTAATATTGGTCTCTATGTTTTTAAAATAGGAGACCCAAGAGCTATATTTCCAAGCATTATTTGCTCATCATTGAAAGTTATTCAAAGTAGGGGGAGACTCTATAACCCTTACAGGTCCAAGGTGGGAATAACACATGAATTTTCAAGTTTAGACTCTTGGAAATTTAATTTTGGGTGTTTAAAATGAATTTAGCTAAATTTTGAACATTTGGTTTTAAGTGATTAAAATGAACATGGGTGTTTTTTCTTAGCTTGTGTTGTCAAATTTCTTACAAGTTTTTTTTTTAAAATAATCCATGGGGCCAAAGAATTCAATTAAAACATTTCATTTGGTGCATAAAAGTGGTAAAATATCAAAATTTAATGTGTTTTAATCTTTCTCACTTCATCTTTTGGTTAATTAACTCTCTTAGGTTAGGTTTGAAACCATTCCAAGATATAACTACACTCTAACTCACCATAAGTTAGGGTTAGTTTCTAAACCTATAAATACAAGCATTTGGCTCTCATTTATGAGAGTTTGGATGGAGTAAAGTTATTATGCAAGTTTTATAGCAAGATTGGAAATAATAGTGTTATAATTCCAAAATCATAATCCAATCCATCAAGCCATACCAAGCCATAAACCATGGTGCCAAGGAGAGAAGGAGATAGCCAAGCTCCATTGCCAAAGACTCTTTGAGCACAAGTTGAGTAAGCCATGAACAAATCACTTGGAGTTCTCAATTAAGGTAAGGGATTTTATCATTCTTTACATTTTAGTTGTGCTTTCATATGTATTTTTTTCACTATACTCCCCTATGATCTAGGCTTAGAGATGTTATCTTGTTAGTGTATTGATTTCATTTTGTTTTGTGAAACTACTACTTGTTCTAACGTCCTCTCTATTTTTTAAATTCCTATGATCACATAACTATTTCACCATATCCTCCACCTTCAACTCCCCCCATAGTCACTTACCAAAGGAAGGTCAAACATCTTCCCACTTCCTCCAAGGTAAATTAATTAGAATAAAGGCCATCTCTTGGGATTCTCACCATAGAAGAGTCCCTTGATGAGGAGGAGGAAGAGGAAGAAGCTGATAAAGAGGACTTAAAGAAGGTAGTATATTTATTTGAGTTTCCAATTGATGAGGAGGAATAAGATGTAGAAATAATAAAGGGGTAATGGTTAAAATTCAATGAACAACTAACCCTATATAATGAAGAGATAAAGTTGGAGAAGGCTTAAGCCATGAGTTTGGAAATATTACAACAAGAATTAAATCTAGTTATTTCTTTAGATTGATAAATCCTCATATAAGAACAAAGTTAGAACATAAGTGAGATAGTTTATTCCCTTATTTCATCTATTTCCAGTGTAAATATCATAGTTATGGACTGACTTTTAGCTATCCCAAGTATTATTTTGTCTATCTCTATTACAACACCAATTATTTCTCCTTTAATGTAAATAAATGCTCCAAAAAAATCATTTAATTTTCAAATAAAGGTTAAGATTTCCACCTATAACCCTAAAATTCCACTAGTTCATAAGAAACAATCAGTTTAACTAGAGCTACAATGCCCCAGTCATCACCCATGTCATCAGCGACTATGACTATTGGTAAAACCTTAGGTTTAACTAAGTTTATGGTTGAGTCTACTCCAATTAGGGAGCCATCACCATGGGATAGAGTTTTTAACCCATCTCTCCAGTTCCCAATTAAAATATGAGGATAATTAGCACCACCAATAGTGACACACCCTCTATGACTCCTCCAATTTCCATATCCAAATACCAAGGTCCAGATAAAGAAATAGGGGAACTCATTGTTCCCCAATGTGTAAAGGAAATGTAGAATGTAAGGGATGAGAGAAATAATTTGGTCCTAACAGAGTTACTTATAATTGCTACCTAGTTTGACAAGAAGAGTGGAACCATCCAAATGGTGAGGAAGAGGAAGGTGGTGAGTCTAAACATAACTGAAGAGTTAGAAGTTGAACAAAGGGACAATTTATTTCCTTTATCAAATGATCCTAAGAAGAATACAAATGATCCCACTAAGCATAATGAGGATATATTTGATTTTTTGGACACTGATGGTGAGACCATGAAAGAAATGTATTAGATCAAAGAGGAATCATATAAAAGAATAAAATAAAGATAAAATACACATGATCCTCAATAAATAATTGATGTTTTATAGATTATGGCTACTAAGTTGTACAACATTTTGAATAACATGTAGGTTTCTAAGGTAGGAAGCCAATCCAATAGAATGAATGTACCCAAATTTTGGCATCGAATGAGAGAATTAGAGAAAAATGTTAAATTTCTTGGTCAAATGTTACAAAACTAGTGCATTCAACCAATTAAAATTGATGACCAACATGGATGCATCCTGGTGCCTTACCTATGTAATTTCAATAAGGGATGCTTCCCTTAGTTGGCTTAATCAGATGAAGACTTTACTAGGAATTTTTTCTAATCATAAAAGCAAGGCCTTAAAGATTTTAAAGGACATGAGGGTCACTAATGTGATCTCTCCTATAGGTGAGCTAGTTAATAGGTTAAAATTTTAGAACCTTCTCCTGGTAGTTAAAAATAACTTCAAAGAATAAGTTGAAGGTACCATATACAGAACCAATGATGAAGTTTTACAACTAGTTAATCTTGATAAAGATAGGTGAAAAAATATAAAGCTTTGGGAGCAAAATTCAAGAGATTATAAGTTAAACAAGCAAGGTTGAATGATGAAGCCATAAAGCTTTTCAAACCTTCCTTACTCAATTTTGACATCATAAATAAAAAGTTCAATGTAGGATACCCATTATTTGAATAACTCAAGGAAAAAGAGGTAGCTTCTAGATCATTCCCTAATACTTTACCAAATATCAGTGTTGCCATGACAACTTAGGGTTCCCAATTTTAAGGATTTATATTCCTTTAGGCTCTTATGGGCACAATTTTGATCCCTTAGGGCCCCTAATGGATACTTAAGTTGTAACATCAATTAATCCAATGAATTATTCAGATAGTGGTGCCACATTAGCACCATGATAAATATAGATATGTATTTTCCTATTATAATCAAGTCAGAACTTTAGTTCCTATTATATTATATAATTGTACCCTCGTGAGAGGGTTTTTCAAGCTCTCTCAATCCTGGATACAAAATGGGATCAAACCTAGGCTATGGGTATCCTGTGATGGGGTTAAACCTCTAGAGAAGGCTCATTCCTCTTGGTAGATCACCTAAACTACTATTTCTACTTGTAAAAGGAATATAAGGGTTTTAAAGAATGACTAAAACACAAATAAGGTGATTCACCAATATTAAGGACACTCTAAATTTCATGAAACTAATACTAAGGTAACTTAAAGACAACCCTCACTCACATAATCTCTTAAATTGGACATTTTGCATCAATATTTATAAAACTAGGCCCACTAGACAAGAGATGAAACATGGAGTATCAAACTCATACTATACCTTCATCAATGACCAAAAAAAGCATAAGTTCAGACCTATGAACACCTTGAAATACCTACAAAAAGGTAAGAAAGAAGGATAATTACCAAGGAAGGACACCCCTCTAGAAAGTAATCATGCATAAGATGACTTAAGCACTAGATGCAAGTAAGAGATTGGTATAATAAGTTGTCTTATTACTTCAAAAGTCTATTTTTACAAAATTTGAAAAGGTTTTACCTTGTTGATTAAGGTTATATCTTTAAAAATGGGGAAGAAAAGGGATATATAGGAGAAAAGGGTAAAGAGAGGAGAAGAAAGCTCTCAAAAATTCAATAAATATAACTAAAACACCTTTCATGGAGTCTCAACAACATTCAAATTAATTAAGCACTAATCCTCTCTTATAAAATTAACCTTCTAAGCTCAAAAAGGTCTTCAAGCTCTCCCATTGGCCTAAAAAGACACTAGAAGACAAAAATTATTTGAGGAAGATGACATCACACTCCACTAACGTGAGGAAAGATTCCAAATATCTAGAAGCCTCATTGAATTCTCCAATTTACTTGTCAACTCCCAAATACTCATCCATTTTACTTCTACACCCCATTCCACTTAGGTTATAGAAGCTACTTGGCAACATGGTTAGTGATTCTAGCATTTGATGCTTACACTTATCTTGAAGGTTAACTTTGATTGTTCACTTTCTGACATTTATTTTGTTCTCAACTCATATTTTCTCCTTCAACCTGCAAAAGACACTATAAAAGCTATAAATATCTTGGACTCCATTGATGGAGGTCTTCAAGCTCAAGCCACCTTCAATTAATTATTCTAGATCCTGCTCCTAAGGCCATTTGTCACCTTGAGAGATAATTTTGGACATGTATAAGTATTATAAACATCCATAACATTCATATAAGGGATAAAACAAAGTTCTATTCCACATTGAAGACCTACAACAATGGTGGAAATCTCCATTAAACTTGTAACTAATCATAAATTATTAGAAAACTTGGGTTGTTGACCTTTAAACTCATCCAAACACCCTATAAACCCATAATAAGGGATCCTAGTTCCATATAATGGTTATTAAGGTCCCATTCGGACTCTTCCATGCATTTATAACATTTCTTTCTTTGGAGACTTGTAAAAATGGGCATTTTTAGGCCATTTTGGGTCTCCTAGGCACCCAAAAGTGCCAATTTATTCTTAAAAATAAGTCAAAAATTATCTTAATGGAGTCTCCTACATGATTTAGGTGGGTTTCAAGTGATTTCAAGTCATTTCATGGACCTATGAGTTCAAAAACTCAAAACTAGTCAAAATAGGGTTTTTGGTAACTCATACAAGCCTACCTACTTGATGATTGTTCATAAAATATAGACATCCATTATATAACATATTTCCATTAATATTTATTCACCCATTAAACTATCATGAGAATATTGGGTTCCCATCTGGAAGGTGTGCAAAGATAAGTATGTAAACATTTTGCTTGTGGGGTTCTGCATGCATTATTGACCTGCTTATAGTCTTAATGGAAGTTCATAAACCCCATCCCATAAAAAAACTCAATACTTAAATTATTTAAATTAAATATGGGTACACCAAACACACTAAAATCATTTTTCCCAATTCCTTATGGGGTAAAAGATATGAGCATTTAAATAGGGGTTGAAATGGGTGTTAAGACTTGAAAAGTTGAATTAGATCTTGAGAGACTAATAAGACATTTCCATTTTATTTATTTGATTAAAAACAAACTTATGGGTCCTGTAACAACTCATAAATCATATGATACTTCAAGAAACTTTGAGATAAGCAAAAATTTTTAGACTATGCACACATGCCTGTTTGATCTTTCTCCTTTAGTTATCCATCAAGGGCATACTTGTGTGAAACCTTAAAATAACTTAAAAAAAACTTATCTCATACTTACAACTCTCCCAAAAGTTCAAAAAACTTCTATCATACTTGTACTTTTCAAAAACCTTCTAAGCTCTAATGGTGACTGTCAACAGACAAACACATGGTTGTGACAAAATAATGGATAATTAATATATGTATGTGTCATAAATAATATTATTTATGATTATAAACACTCATTAAAATAATTCTTACTAATTTTCATATTTAGATCTCACCTGTAGAGACCTATAAATGAATATTTCTCAAAATTAACTAGTGGGCTACCTGTAAGCATGACTGATTATGGCTGCATGAGGTTTGTAACAAAAAAATCATGTTTATAGTATTATTTGTGTCTTAATTATGGAAGTAATATATTTATATGGTTATGGAGATAATATTTACCAAGTTTCATCATTTGTATCCACCTGTAGATGCTCTAAAATCATTAATTTCTTTGAGATTGGCAATGGCTACCTGATTTTTTATGGAGAGTGCCTTAGGTATGAGAGAAAATAAGGGGTATATCCCTTTTTATTCATGAAAAATTTACATTATTTATGGATTTAATAGGTAATAAGGACCATTTATACTTAGTTTTGAGGTTAGACCACCTCTTTATCATCTTCAAACCTTTAATTTCTTTAAATTTGCCCTTAGGCTAGGACTATGTGTTCTAGTCTTAGACACCATGAGAAATTGACTTGGAATCTTAGTGTTGATTTATTAACACCACCCTTATATCATATTTAATCAACAAAACACACTTTCCTTGTATATTAATATCATATTCTTAGACTTCTTATCTATTCTTAACTCATTAATTGTAACTCCCTTCTATAACTTGACTATCTAAGACTACTTAGACCTTGAAATAAGTTGTCACTAGGAAATATGAATTTAAAATTTGTAATGAATAATATTAATTAAAGTTAACTTGATCATTTTATACTCTTCATAAAATTTTCATATGCCCATTGACTACTTATCACCAATCTCACCTCCACATCATTATTTAGGCACACAAAAGATGGTTGCAGGCCTACACTACATTTTCAAGGTTTGAGATTGTAGGGAGAGAGTAAAGATGGTGAATAATTTTTATAGGTATAAACACACCTAACTTTTAATTCACTCCTTCCAACCCTAACTTCTATAAAATCCATTCTATAACTCCACCTTCTAGACAATTTATCTCCAAATGATGTGAAATACACCTTGAGAAAGCTTTCATAGATGTAAAAGCAATTTCTTATTGGTTTTTCCATATAGTCTTTTGACTAATTAATATGAACCATGATATACTATCATCATTTTTTGATGATCCACCATGATATACTATCATCATTATTTGATGTTCCATAAAGCATGTACTAAATACAAGACCATTTAAACTCACCTATCTCACTAAACATAATTACAATTCCATTATTGTAGGTAGAGATTTGTCATAGCTATATATATTGAGACAAAATATAACATGGTGTATGAGTGGTATGTGATGCAGAGTAACTTCTTCCAAAGTTTCAACCTTACAAAGAATACCTACTTGTCTCTACCTTAAGCTCTACCTTGTATCCATTTTTTGAGGTTTTCTAGATTGTACAGATAGCTATCCACCTCTAAGACTAAATTTTACCACCCTATATTTAGTTTCATTTTTACAAAAGTTTTCTTGGCTAAAAACATTTGCTGGACCACTTTTATAGCTTTAAGCCTCCTCCAAGTAGGTCTTTTCAAGGGCTAATTCAACACATACCTTTGAATTCATACCCTACTTGTTCATACAGGGTTGAAACCTATTAAACCTATTATAAATCCATGAAAAATTGTCAATTACAAAAATTTGACCCCTTTTACTAGATACAACTCCTTAAAAATGGATTTTTGATGAAAACCCTAACTTAGGGTTTCCTAGTTGTGTGCAAACCTAAAAGGAGTAATTATGGGATACTAAGCTCCATAAAGACTTTTTATCAACCATCTTGAACTTCTACCTTATTCACATATCACAAACTTGGGCCAAACTATGGTTGTAGGTAGTTATTAAGTCCTTGAACAAGACAGTGGACTATATGTAGATATTGAGATGGGGTAATTAAGTGATATTGAGTCCTTATACCTTTTAAATGTTTCTCATAATTCTATTTAATCACATCAACTCTATTTCTTTACAAATCACCTTGAATCTAACCTCAACTCCATACCACTATTTAAGCCAAAAGAGGATAGTTGTAGGTGCATATTTTCTTAGTCTTAGCTATGTTACCTTGCAATTGAACTTCTTCCAAATAGGAATATTCAAACCATTAAATATATTATTCAAACATAAGTATAAAACCCCATGGATTCTATAGACATGACATTCTTCTTCATAACTTTGGTCTTGGTGTAGTATTGACATACTTTAACCCCTTCAAACCTTATTGTAGGTGTAGATTTACATGGAAATGTATGCTATTGTGTGTTTGATTATTATAAGGGTTTGTATTCTAATAAAAAATTGATATTCATCACCTTAAAATTTTACCCTTACAATACTATCTTCTCATCAATCTATACTCAAACATTTTGAATATAGGCCTCTCTTCCAGCTAAGCTTGATAGTGTGTGGGCTATTTGTATAGAATATAGCAGGGTTTTGGTTCTTTAAAAACACCACAAACAACTTTTAATTTTATTCCAATGCTATTAACTTATTTTAAGCTCCATTAATGAGTTAATCTCTCCCTAAAATAGATGAAAATTTCTCCCTTTGTTTGAAATTGAGTTTGAAATTAAGTTTATCCTTGCTCCTCCAACAGACTTGTAGGTTATCTTGAGAAGGGTGATTGAATACAAGTTAAATGGAACTTATATTTAGATTGAGATATGAATGAATATCCAATATGGGTCAATAAATCCTCACTCTTTGATGACTATTATTCATGCATCTATGCCATGACCCTTCCTTCATGATGACTGTATGGTGTGCCTTCATATGACTATGTGAGGTCATTTTGTATGGATAGAGTTTCAATTTGACCTTGAGAAGCTCAAAAAATAATTTTAATAAACTTATCCTTAATCATTTATATCCTAATGATATAGTTCAACCTTCTTCATAGTGATATCCATATCCTATAGTCTTCTTAAGACAATACTCTCTTGAGACACATCTTTATTGTACCTTTTATTGGCATGACTGTAGGCCTATAGGTATATTGTGAGGCACTTTTATCGATGTGAAACCAATTACATATTGTTTTTATATATTTTTTCACACTTTAAGAGATAGTTTAAACCAAAACCTTTAATGGGATATCCTCTTTCTTTGATGACTAATCACTTATATGAGAAACCCTTGACTTTATTTTATTGGTTGTAGGTGGTGATTATTGTTTGGAAACCCTTGTAGATGTAAACGTATTCAAGACATATGAATTCCACTCATTAGATTTCTCTTATGTCATTAGGTATATCCATCTCTACCTTTTACGCCATTAAACAATCTTTATTCTCATCCATATGCTAGAAGTCACTTACAACTATCTCAAGATTGATTTTGGATTGAGAAGCACCATATAGCATTGAGTGTATCTAGTCAACACTAAACTAGGTTGAAACATTAAATGATCATAATTTTACCTCTATCACATGACCCATTTATTACATTGACATGTTGTTCTCTAGGCCTAGATTGTAATGGGAGTGATTAGACCAACCCAGACCTAAAATATCTCCATGATTTAACTATTTTAGGAATATTGGAGTTTTATTCCTAATTTAATTTAGTTATGAGTAATAAATTAGTAAATAATATGGAAATAAATAGAGTGATAATTTTTATAATTTAATTTACCTTCATAATTTTATAAAAAAATTAATAAAAAGAGGAGAAATGTAACTTATTTTAAAACTATACTAATATGGCTGAGATAGAGGCTGATACCAACTGTGTAAGACTGGGACAATGTCATGAACTAAGATCTATATTTCATTTGGTGAAAGGATAAGAGTACTAAAAATAAGACATTTTGGGGTCTAGTGCTATAGTCTAGGTCCTATTGCTATTGTCCAAACTAGTCACAGAGATATGAGTTTTGTCTACTGTTCTTATTTGAGCCTACCTATACAGTTTCAAATCCTAAATGTAAATGGAGATCCTTGTAGATTAGATTTAATATTCAAACCTTAGACCTTCATTTGTATTAAATGAAACTTGAGAAAGAGGGGGGGTTAGTGTGTGTAAGATATATTAAATGTATATCCACACCCCTTATGTGGGCACACCACCTACATACTAATACTTTGAATATGGATCAAGCCACGTGTAGTTATCCCACTTGATTTACTTTTTACAATAGTGTTATACGGATGAAAAAATGCTAAACTAGTTATGCTTGAGGTGGATAGGGATTGGTGTGAGGGTTTGAATATGTTGGTAGCTATATTTGATGGTTTTATGTAGAGAATAGGGAAATTTTCCTTAGTGGTCTTTCTTTTATTCTTGCTTGCTTTTGTAATATCTGATAACCCCCTTATAAATTAACTTTAAATGGGCTTTTATAGAGATCTATTAGTCATGGGTTAAATGCATTTGTACTAGGCTGACATAATGAAGAAGAGGAATCAAGAGGAAATAGTCATTTGGGATCAAAATGTAATTGGATATGAGCATTGGAATTGGGACACCTTAGGGTCTAACACTATAGTCTAACCCTAATGATCCTATCTTATAGGCTTGGGACCTAGGGGGATAGTATAAGCATGGGAAATGGGGTTTGACTAAGCTAGAATTAGGTATTAGAAGTCTATGGATGATTTGGAATCAACAAAAAGGTGCCTAGAAGGGTCAAGAGAGCATGAAAGAATGACCTATGGGTTGGGTGTCATAAGACACACTCAAGATACTAGGATAAAGGAAAAAGTATAAAGCATACCTGAACTTACCTATAAGGGTGAAGCTCATAAAGCTATGTGATGTTGGGTGTGTATAGAGAGAACAAATTTTAAAGTGTAAATATGAGATAAAAATAAAGAGTAGATCAGTTCTTATTAGATATGATATATATAAAATAAGAACATTTATAGCTAGGTAAGAGAGAGAGAGGAAGAGAAAGGAATGAATACACCTCACTGGATATGCAAACTAATATAAAACCTATTATGATGTTGAGTGATGGTAGATGATGATAGATATGTTGGATATATGTTATACCAAGATTAATATCATGAATAGAGTTGAGTGCTTAATTCCTTGAGAGTGGCTCAAGAATGCAAACGCTGGCCCTTTGGATCCATCAATGTACTAAGTGAAGCTATGTGATCATGCATCTATTAATTGATTTTTGGACTATGTGTCAATCCTTCTAAGTAGGTGGCTCAAGCATACAAAGGATAGCTAGATCTTTAGTTCCATCATTTCCCATGAATGATTTGTAATATGATATTGTGGTATGGATATCCAAATGTGTACTAAAAACTAGACCAATCTTGGCCAACTCAAAAAAAGGTGGAGATTAGGCTTGTATGAAAGCCACTCTAAAATAATGACAACCACTTTTAGATGGAGTAAGGCATGAAACTACTAAAAATTCCTAAGTAATATATTGAACTTAGAAATAAAAGAAGTCAAATATGCCATGCATATTATCCCCAATCACTGGTGTATATAACATGGATTATGATCTAGAAGTTACACCAACTACCCAGTCTAAAACTAGAAGTGAGATCCATCATGTCATGAATGATGCCGCCTATATTTGGATTCTCTAAGAAAAACTATACTAAAACTATTGAATCTAAACTAATCTATATTTGACAAAATTATAGTTGAGTTGACCTTTTTGCCCATTTCTAGAAAATATGGGTTTTTTGTTTATTGGATAGGAGCACTAAGGACACCCTATTTTCTAGTATTATTTTCCATGTCTGGAACTGTTGTCCTTTACTAATTATAAGGACTATTTTGGAATCGTCACTATTTTTTTGGTTTATCCTACCTAGTTTGACTTTTGATTGTTGTTTTGAGTGTTTTTAAAATTTATTTTTTGAATGATAGGAGCTCTAATCTCTATGACAAAACCCTTTTTTGTTTCCCCTCTCTCGAGGGTAGAAATGAAGACCTTATAATGACTACCCTCAGAATAAATATCCTTACAAGTGTGTTATACTATGAAATACATGATATAACAATGATAATAAAAAATATGTATCAAGATATAACATAGTTTGTAAGAGAGATTGTTAGATCGACATGGGTATGCCTCGATAGACATAACAATGTAATAACATGTGTAATGTACTAAACTAAATCTAGAAATGTTAGTTATTATTTTTCAAGGAAGGATGGAGCATGATGTCCATCATGGTAAACAAGAAATAAATATAATTCATGATGTGGATCATGGCATTAGAAATAGTTTAGAAGTAAATAAACAAATAAGAATGCAAGGTAAGAAGCAAGAAGCATACAAGAGTGGCCAAGGGGACAAAAAAATTAGGGACATGGGCACATGTCATTCAAATTAAAAATTAAGAATATAAAACATGCTCAAATTCCACATACACATATAATTTAAAATAAACAAGGTTGGCACGAGGGCCATAATCACATAGAAGAGTACAAGCAAAGGACATTGGCAAGTTGGCATGAGGGCCATAATCACATATAAGAGTACAAGCAAAGGACATTGGCAAATGTCCTAAGGCACACACAAAAATAGAAGTAAAAGACATTGGAAAATATCGTAAGGCACATACAGGGGACAAAATAGGAAATAAGAAATTTAATCACATCTAGATATGCAAATAAATAAAGGAAGGAATGTAATATATTGGAAATACAATCAAATCTAACTAATTAAAGTAAGAAGTGAAAGTATGTAAGACATGGAGTACAAGACTAGATATATGCCAAGAAATACCAAGTGATATATAATAGTGAATGTCAATAGAGTAATCTATGTAAACTAGTAATTAATGTACATCAACATGATAATTAGAGTGTGTGGTTTAGGAATGACATAACCTAGATGGTGTAATCATGTAGAAGATGCCCCTAGTGGGTAAATATATCGATGTATGTCTTGAATGTAAAAGTAGAATACCCCTTAATGGGTAGAGTGAAGCAATCAAGGATCTGAATGGAACTAAACACACTCAAAGAAGATCAAGTAAAGCATGGTAATGTAGATAAATTGACATATAATATCATATAATAGCAAAATGTAAGTCTATCATGGTCGCAAAAATGTAAAGCATGGATACTACATACAATTGAAATGTTTTTGGTATTTTGAGTTATTTGAATGTTTTTGTATTTTGACATATTTTAATTTTTTTTGTATTTTTGATATATTTGAATGTTTTTGGATTTTAAAATGTTATATTATTTTGAAATAAGCTATGTATAATCAATCATGAATAAATTATATACAAAAAATTGAAAAGAAGCTATGTATAAGCAAGACTAAGAAGAAATGCTACTAACTAATGAGTCTTATGGGAGACTCCCTATCATGGTGTCCTATATCAAGGAGAGGGATCCTATGTGATCATGAAATATGATGAAAGGGTTGAGACTGTGGATTTCAAAGCTGTATATGCTATAAATTCTTTGAAATATCTATAGTGGAAACTAACTATGGGGTCCCCCTATAACTCTGAGAAGTGGATAAAATTGTAGAGATCTTAGGGAACAATTTATTATTAGGAGAATATCTATAAACATGTGATCTATGTGTCAAGGCATGAGACCTCAATGATATTATCTTAGGTGTGAATATTGTAGCTGGTAACTGTCTAGAGTTCTAAAAATGTGGCTGCTCTAAAAGAGACCTCCATAGAAGTGTATGCAATCTTTGTTCTTGTGAGGAAGGCCTCAATTATGTATAAATATTAACTAGAGGAAGAACTATAATTGGTGGAGAAGATAAAATTTGTGGTGAAACTAAAATTGGTGGAGAAACTAAAACTAGTGGTAGAACTAAAACTAGTGACTGAAAAATAGTAGATGGCACTGGAGTGGGGAGTGGTAACTCATCTAGAACTCCACCAACTGTAATAAATTGATTAGTGTGAATGAATTTCATGCATCTATGAACTATAGAGGTTACAGGTCAAATTTTTTTAATCCATGGTTAGCCAAACAACATATCAAAAACTCTTGCATTGGAAACAATAGTAAATGGTGTGGCCACATGTGTTAGACCAACCTATAAAGGAAGTAAAATCTCACCCAATGGACTCTATATGTGTCCACTGAATCCAATAATAATTTTGATTGTTAGGTTAATATCCTACTTTGAATATCATAAATTCTACAATAATATCATAGTGCACAGGTTCACACTGGATCCATTATCTATGAGAACATTATGAATAAGATGATTATGAATGTAAGATTTGATAAAGAATGCATGATAATCTAAATCATACTAAACTATCTCTTGCTCTGAGAAGGAGATCAAAGGTCTAGATGTAAATCTATAATTATACACACCAATCATGTTGCTCAAAAGATGTAACTCAATTGAAGGTGCCTTGTATGTAGTTGGTGGAAGATGTGCATGATATGCATGGTGAACACCTAATGTATCCCCTATTTATTTTTTAGAATGTTGTTGGAAAGGATCTAAGAAGATTTTCAAAGTTTTTTCCTATGTTTAATTTACCTAAGGAGGCCCAACTAAAGTGACAATTTAAATAATGTTACCATCTATCAAGTCTTGTATCTTGTGTTTCAAACTAATGCATCTATTTGTTGTGTGGCTTGGTGATTTGTGAAAATCACAAAATGCATGCTGATCATATCCCCATAGAAGAGGCTTTGTTGGATCAACATCTTGAATAGGAGGGAGATATATGATATTACATTCCAATAACTTTTGTAAGACTCTGGCTGGAGATACTGGTAGATTATTAAAATTTCACTGAGGAAGTGATAATAAAACAACTCACTAAGGGGGATATAAAGTTTCATTAACTGTAGGTTGATTTTGACTCTTGCTATAATTGATCTTGACTTTATTGTTACTCTTGTTTGTTGTTACTGATATACTTTTGTACTTGAGTTTCACCATTGAAATTAATTTGACTTCCCTTTCCTTTAGTGTATGACATAATTCAGTGAAGGAAGAGAACCTTTTGAATATATTTGATTCATGCAAAGTTGGTAGAAGACTCTATTTGAAGAGATATTGTAACTCTTGATCGACAATGTGGCTACTTATCTTATCCAAGATAGTTTTATATCAAAGAACATAATCTATGAGATGCTAATTTGACCTTTGTTTCTATTTTGTAACTTGGGAACAAGAAATCTTGTCACCTATGTTAATGCTAAAATGAACTTGGAACATGTTAGCTAAAGGATTGAATGCATTGACCAAATGATTTGGTAGACTATAGAACCATTGTAAAACATAATCCTTTAGAATCTATGGAAATAACTTGGTTAGTAGCTAGTAATTTGGCACATAGTCCAAGCATGCTACATGAAAATATCTCAAGTGCATCTCTGAATCACCCTTTCCGTCATATAGAGTGAGCTTTGGTTGAACAAAACCTAGTGGTAAGGGTGTGGAAGCAATATGACGTGCCAATGGTGTATGTAGTAGAGCAAAAGAATCTAAGGCCTATGTAGGTCTAAATATACCTTGCTCGAGATGTATCACCTTAGATTTAAGATATTTTATCTCTTTTATAAGGTCTAACACATAAAAATACAAAGATGTACTAGCCATAACTGGTGGTGCCTCATAGGAAGGTTGGGTTGCTATAGGGGTTGTTGAGACATAGTTGCCCTTGTATTGTCATTTATAACTAGTTGCTCTATGGTTTGAGAGTATTAACCGTTGTTTTATTTTTGTTTCTCTTCTTTTAGTATTTTAATTATATCATCTTGAATGTCAGGGTGCTTAGTTAAGAGTTCTTAAAGTTCCCTTTTATTAGTTTCATCAAAACTGGTGTATTGGGCCATTGTGAAAGTAGGAAAACAAATTGAAAATTGATTGATTTTTTTTAAAATAATTTATAATAAGCAAAGTGATATGAAAGGAAACTATTTCATATATGAAATATAAAGTCCTAAAAACAACAAACTAGAAAATGCATAAAAAGGATACTAAGCTCATAAACATGTAAGGTGATACCTCAAAAGCAATGGGACCTAGTATATGCAACTAGGGTTTTGAAACAATGATTTTTAAAATTAATAAGGAATTTTAAAAAGTTATGTGAATTTTTTATTTAAATATGCAGGTAAAAAATTATAAAAATATTGGAAAAATTTTTGATCTAAAGGGACCTAGTCTATGCAACTAGGAATTGGAAGAAAATGATTTTTTTAAATTACTATGAAATTTTAAAAATTAATGTGAATTTTTTATTTAAATATGTACGTAAAAAATTAAAAAAATATTGACAAAATTTTGATTTAAATGGACCTAGTATATGCAACTAGGGTTTGGAAGAAAATCATTTTTTTTAAAAATTACTATGGATTTTTAAAAATTAATGTGAATGTCTAATTTAAATATGTAGGTAAAAAAAAAAAAAAAAAATTGACAAAATTTTGATTTAAATGGACCTAGTATATCAAACTAGGGTTTGGAAGAAAATTATTTTAAAAAAAATTACTATGGAATTTTAAAAATTAATGTGAATTTTTGATTTAAATATGTAGGTAAAAATTAAAAAAAAATTGGCAAAATTTTGATTTAAAAGGACCTAGTATATGCAACTAAGGTTTGGAAGAAAATGATTTTTAAAAAATTACTATGGAATTTTAAAAATTAATGTGAATTTTTTATTTAAATATGTAGGTGAAAAAAATTAGATAAAAAATCAGGTAAGAATTTTCCCTAGGGTTTTTAGGATTTTTATGCACAAACAAAGTAAGTCAAGTTCACCAAATGATTTAACTATTTTAAGAATATTGGATTTTTATTCCTAATTTAGTTAAGGGCCTATAAAAATAAATTAGGAAATAATATATTAATAAATATAGTACTAATTTATATTATTTATTTGACCTTCATAGTTTTTTAAAATAGTAATGAAAGAGGAGAAATATAACTTATCTTAAAACTATGTTAATACAACTAAGAAAAAGGCTGATAAAATTATGCAGGACTAAGATAATGTCATGAACCAAGATATAGCTTTAATTTGGTGAAAAGATAGGAGCACTAAAAATAGGACACTTCAAGATCTAGTGCTATAGTCTAGGTCATGCCACTATTGTCCAAACTAGTCATAGAGATTTGAGTTTTCTAGGTTTTATTTATTATCCCTGTGTGAGCCTACTTATGAAATTTTAGATACTGAATGTTGATAGATATTATTTTAGATTATATTTAATATTCAAACCCTAAACCTTCATTATGATTTAATGAAACTTGAGAAAGAGGGGGGGGTTAGTGTGTGTAAGATGCACTAAACATGTAGACATACCTCTTGTGTAGGAACGCTACCTACATACCAACACTCTGAAGAGGGATCAAGCCATATGTAGTTCTCTCACTTGATTTTATTTGTGAAATAGTGTTATTTAGATGCAAAAATGATAAAATGGGTGTACTTGATGTGCCTAGGGACTGTGTGAAGGTTTGAATATGCTGCTGGTTGTATTGGATGGTTGTATGTAGAGAATAGGGAAATTTGCCTTAGTGGTATTGATTGTATTCTTGCTTGCTTTTGTAATATTTTCAAACCCCATTCTAAATGAAATTTGAATGGAATTTTATAGATATCTATTGGTCATGTGTTAAATGCAACATGTTAGGCCAACATAATGAAGAATAAGAATTAGGATAAAATGGTCATTTAGGCTTGAAATGTGATTGGATAAGAGCATTGGAAATGGGACACCCTAGGGTCCAATGCTATAGTCCAACCCAAGTGATCCTATATTAAATGTTCAAGACTTAGGGGGATGTAATAAGTATGGGAAATGGGGTCTGACTGAGATAGAATTAGGTCTCAAAAGTCTATGGATGACTAGAAATCAACAAAAAGGTACCTAAAAGGGTCAAGAGGGCATGCAATAGGGAACTATGGGTTGGGTGTCACAAACCACACTTAAGCTACCAATTTTGACATTTTATATGATTACACTCCACCATGGCATGATATTGTGTATAAACAAAACACAACTTTAGAAAAACTAAGGTAAATTTACACATTTGTAATTTGATCTAAGTCTGCATTGCATAAAAGTTATTAAAGGTTATTGAGCCATTCACAATTACCACCAATAAATCATTTAAATTCCTATACCATCATGAAAACATTCCATGGATTTAAAAACCTCTAAATCCTCTGGATACTCTACCTTAGACCTCTACAATTGGGCTTAGTTGTAGCCTTCTTTGTCCATACTTAGTCTATATATTGTAATGAGGCATGTATGTATAGTATTTTAAGCATGTTTTAAAACATTAGATTCAAGTGAGTCTAGGGTGAACACTAGGAATTCCATGGACTATGAGATCCTTTATAATGTGATTATCTTGTAGACAACCCTCTAAGCTTCTATAATTAACTCTTTCAAACCATGAACATGTTAATCATCCCTTCAATACCTCAACCTATCTTCATAGGGGTGATTTAGACCATTGAACTAAGGTCATATTAGCATTGAAATTTTTATCATTATCTTAAGAGATTCAATTTTATTTGAAGGTCCCATTTCATGCATGCAAGTCCTATAATTTGATGGAACACAACCTACAGGCTAGCAATGAAGTCTCTTACTAACAAAGGAGGCTATTTTCAACTTGGAGGCTCAAGAATATCTTATTGTATTAATTAGGGGTGAAAAAGAATTAAAAATTGAATTGAGAACTCTAGAAGATGAATTCACTTGCCTGATAACCTAGGTCCTACTCCAAAATTGATTAAATGGACCATTTGCAATGATAACATAGGAAATAGGTTTTATGACATAAGTAACTTATTGGAAGGATTTACCTAATGAAACAAATTATAATAGGTAATTTTGACCCTAAAATAAATCCTATAAAACCATTCTTCCTCATTAAATTTTGAAGCAAAGAAATAAAAGAAAAGTTGGACCCTGTCTAAATGAGTAGGGCATCTAGACATCACTACACTGTTAGTGATTATTCATAAATATGAGTGAATGAACTAGAAAAACAATGAAAAAAATTATAATGACACTAGGATCCATATCAACACCCATAATATTCTATCTCAACTCTCTTTCTCTTGACCGTATCAAGTGAAATCCTGAGGTCCTCCTAGAGTTGTCCAAGATCACACCAAATTTTTTTTTCCTTAGCATGAAGAACCATAAGAATGTATATGAAATCCAAAACTTGGTAAAGATTTTTTTATGATTTAAATGACATTTATTTCATTCTGGAAACCTTATGAAGTTCTTGAAACTCCATTAATGGAAGAAAACCCATTTCATGCCCAATTTGTAGCCAATAGGTTTTCCTTACCTCTGTTGGTTATTGTGCTTGGATATAATTTCATAGGCATAAGAGGGGATATTAGGAACACAATTTATTATTAAATATGATATAAAATATTTTTTACTAAGTAAAACCCTAAAAAACTTGTTCAATGAAAGCTCTTAAAGGCCTAAAACTGTATCTTTTTGCTCCCAAACTCCTCTCCTCCACTCCAAATGACTTGAAATGGAATTGAATATGTATAATTAGGTAAAACATTCCATAATGATGTGGAATTAAGTAAAAAACAAATTTACTTCTCCAAAAGGTCACTTTTTCACTTAAGATTTCTATTTAGAAGCTCCTCAAGTCATCTAATGCACTTTTGAGGGCCTTTTGGGAAAATTAGCTTCTCTAGACATCATTTTTGACCCATTATAATCTTAAAAACCTTGTAAAAATATCCTTAATTAATTTTAATTATCAAACAAATTTGAAACCAACTAGATCCTTCACTTGTAGCTCTAGACCCATTTCTATCCCTTTTCCTTAAAATCTTCAAATTCACCTTAAAACTTGATGAAGTGTTTCAAAAGAGTACAAGGATAATGAAGTAGGGCCATGAAGTTTGTCTTATATTTCCACCATTAGATAATATGCTACACTAGGACCCTAAATAGCTCCTCACATCACACCAAGACCTTCTAGGATGCTGCACTACACCATCAAATAAAGACTAGAAAGAGACTAGTCATGGAGGCAAAAGGTCACTGAATGGTCTAGGAGAGTGGCTTGATCCATCTAGGAAAATTTTTCATATGTAGGCCAATTTTTACCAATATTTATATCCACCTCCTGGGATTACATGCCTTTCTATGCAAAAGACTAGTTGCTTTAGTCTATCCATTGGGCTTATAAGGTCACAAAAGTCTTTCTCAAATTGGTTTTCAACTGATAAAAAGGCTGAAAATATTCTGATTAGAACTCTCAAAATAGTAGAGATAACCCAAAACAAAAAAATAATGTTATCAAAGCACTTAGGTAATGAAAACACACAACAAAATGGAAATGTACACAAGGCTCTTGGAGGAAAACAATAAAATCTACTCTAATATGTGCAATGCTATAACTTCCATTTAGTAACAAGGTTTTAGATGAATCCCATTGAATGGGATACATAATACCTATCCATATATCTAGAAAGATGAAAGACATTATGTTTTTTTATCTATGGATAAATTAAGGGTCACTCCATAAGCTGTCAAACTTAGTATGGTTGCTTGGCTTGGCATTATTTTAATCCACTTGAGGACTAGATCATCATCCTTGAAATCTCTTGCTATGGATCTATTTTAAAAGTCTTTATTAACCTTAGTATTATGTGATTGTATTTTATTTATTGACATATCCCTCATTTCTTCAAGTTCCATGAGCTTTACCATCCTCACACTCATAAGTTCACTCTGCATTAACTCATGCTAATGGTCTAGATCTAAGATAGGTAACTCAAGAGAGATGGGTAGCTTGGATTCTCTCTCATATACCAAGATAAATGGTGAGTTTCCAATAACAAACTTTGGGGTCACTCTATCAACCCATAAGGCTATCCTTAAATTTTAATGCCATACTCTCTAGTTCTCCTCCATAGTCCTCTTGATTATTTTAATCAAGTTCTTATTCATTGACTCTGAAAGTCCATTGCCTTGGGGGTAGTAATTAGAGGATGTGATAAGATAGATGCCTAGATGAAGTTCCCATTCACTCATATTCATGTCAATAAATGCTAAGTCATTATCTAAAATGATGATTACTGATACACCAAACCTCGTCACTATAGTGTCATAGAAGTCTAATACTACTATTTTATTGGCTTCTTTTAGAGAAATTACCTCTACCCACATAGTGAAGTAATTAGTGGTAGTGATTAACCACTTGTGTTCTCTATTATAATGTGGATTAATCATTCCTATAAATTTTAGGCCCCACTACATGAAGGGATACTCTACCTGAATGGAAATAAGAGGAGGGGATACCAACCTCTGCTTGCCCTTAAAGAGAGCACACTTTTGGCACTTTCTCACCCATGAATATTCATCTTTAAAGAGTCTAGATAATAATAACTATTGCTTATTACTTTAGTAATTGTATTTCTTGGGAAAAAATGACTTCATGTAGGTCCATCATGAAATTGTTCCAAGAATCTAGTCACTTGATCATCATCTATGTATCTGAGTAGTATTCCATTGAGGTATTTTATAAAGAAAACCCCATGAATCAAGGCATAAGGTATGGATTGAAGTATGAAGTATCTTCTCTTTATCCTATCCATACCTTGAGTATAGTCACCTATTAGCAAGAAATTTTCCATGTCTTAGACCTAGCTAGTGTGAGGTGGAGGTACAACTATCTATAGGTTATTTTGTGTTACCAAAATAACCTATTTCTCTTCATGAAGGTCAATAACCATATGTTCAAATAAGACTTTACCTCTTACTATCTTAGTGACTTTGATTTATACATTATATTCCATGAATATTGTAATCCAACTAGCCCTCTTCTCATTTAGGTCCTTTTTGAGAAGGAAGTCTCTCACTCCAGGATGAGACACCATAAGTTATATTTTGTTGTTGGATAGCATAGGACTAAAAAATTTTAAACTTATCATAGCTGTAAGGACTTGATTCTCTATGAAAGTATACCTTTCTTCATATCCTTCAATCCATTGGCTAAAAAATGTAATTGGTTGTTTAATCCCTTCTCCATTATTTTACATCAACATAGCTGATATGCTATCAATGTTGGCAAAGGAATACAAGATGAAATCTCTTGAGAAGTCAAGATTCATGAGTGTAGGTACTTGAGAAATGGCTTGTTTGATAGCTTCAAATCTTACTTTTCCTTCTCTTATCTAAGTGAACACCTGATTATTCTTCAACATAGTAGTGATAGGTTTAACTAAGCTCATAAAACTACGTATGAACCATCTTAAAAAGTTTATCTTTCTAAGAAAACTTTGAATTCCCTTCTTATGCTTGGGTAAAGACAAGACCAAGATCTCACTTATTATATTGGGATCAATAACTAATCCCTACTTTGAGATAATATGACCCAAGAGTTTTCCCTCATGGAAAATAAACACAATTTTTGGGATTTAATGAGATCTCATACTCTCTACATCTTTCAAAGGTCAAACTCAAGTGGTCCAAGTGTTCACTAGCCTTCATGGAAAAAATCATTATGTCATCCAAGTAGACAAACACCATTTGATTGATTAAACCTTAGAAATCCATATCCATGGATATTTAAAAAGTATATCCAATATTTGAGAGGCCAAAAGGCATCTTATTATAAGAATATGTGCCTCACTTTGTGCTGAAGGTAGTCTTGTATTAGTCTTCCTCCTTGACTAGAACCTAGTTATAACCTGAGTACCCATCCAATATACATCAACGTTCTAAACTAGAAACCATTTGAAGGAGTTTTTCCATGGATGGCAAAGGGTAATAGTCTTTCAAATAGACCCTATTCAAGTCTCTAAAGTCCACACATAATTGAATCTCACCATTCTTGTTTCTCACAAGTACCAGGTTAGTTACCCATGAGGAGTGATTGATAATAAAAATAATATTAGATTCAATCAACTTGGTTACTCTTTTCTCATCAGCTCTTCAATTTTTGGGTTGATTTGCCTTTGTTTCTACCTAACAAGCTTGGCATTTGCCTCCAAATCTATGGTGTATTGGGCTAACTTGGGGTCAAAACCTCTTATATCACTGTACTCCCAAGCAAAGATATCTAAATATTCCCTAAAAATATCAATAAATGCATGTTTCTCTTCCTCATTACTCACCTTTCTAATCTTGAGAATCTTATCCTTAAAGGTAAGGACTCTCTCATAGTTTTCTTCATCAGTAGACATAATTGTTTTATCCTTCCTCATTTGATGTCCTTCATGGAAAAGAACCTCAAGGGTGACTAACCCTTTAGGATGTTTATTTTACTTTAGTTGAGGAATTGGGTCGTCATAGTATTTATGAATTCTACTTTGGTTTATTAAGGAGAATTTTGCTTCTTGTTGTAGGAAATAATTAATTTGCTTATCACTATCAAATACTTGACAATGAGATTCATTATATGTAACTGATGGTATCACTATCACTTTGACATGTGGATATATTTTAAGCCTCTTTAAATAATTTAGGATGTCAAACTAAGCTCCTAATACTGCTAACCTATTAACATGTTAATTTTGTTTTCTTGGCATTGTATGGATATTGAAGGATTTAAAATATTCATGTAGGTCCCATACTCTTTGTTTTTAGGTGTTCATTAAGGGGTTCTTGGCTATGTTTTGACCTCTCAACTGATGTACTATCAATTAACTATCCTCATACACTTGTAACTACTTTATTACCCTCTTACTAGCCCATTGAAGACCATGGATGAGGCCCTCATACTTAGCTATATTCAAATAACAAATAAATTGAAACCTATATGATGAAACGTATTTGTCATTAAAATGAGATATTAGCATTACACCTGTACCTACCCCATGCTTGTTCCTTGAGCCATCAAATAACATCTTCCATAATCCACTAGTATCCTCTTGTGGCTTAGTGAGGGATGGCATGAACTCACTCTCTTGATGTAGATAATAAACTCCCACATCTACTTATTTAACACCTCCCAAAGGATCAAGTAGTTGATTCTCACTCCATAATTCATCTAAGAATATATAATGTATCACCTCAAGATGAGTGTTTAGTTATTGACTAACAAGGTTATCTTCTTCATCTAAAATGGTATAATTAATGTTTAGTCTACTTGGCCCAAAAGGGTCAATGTGAAATTTGGTAATAGGTTCAACCTTGATAGACAGTTTGGTCCCATACCCTATCCTAAAATCCATATAAGACCAATCTACTGTTAAGTTACTCCCAATTTTGGTTGTGAAGTCTCTAGATAAACATAGAGAAAATTGAGGAGGCACATATAGAAACAATACATCCTAAGCCATTGAAACACTCAGACAACCATAGAGGGTCAAGTTTAGACCTCTCATAATACTAGGTAGTTTGGTAGAATATCCATCAAGATGCAACACCCCCTTAGCTTGGGTTCAAACTTCAAACCAAGCTAATATGCTTTTTATTTTGGCATCATTGAAGTACTTTCTCCACTATCTACCATGAAATTTTGTACCAATGAACTATCAATGATTAAATAAAGGTATAATGGAGGAGGTTTGACCACTTTGTTTGATTTCCCTTCATTTTCTTTTGCTATATTAATGAGAACTACACTCTCTTTACTTGGTGACTTCTCTAAAACACTTATCTTTGATAGGCCATCTTGAAGGACATCCACTTGACCAGGTATATAAATCATCTCCCACATTGGAAAACTCACATTGGACTTCTTCATTTTATTAACAATGTTGATGTGCAAACCACCAACCTTTGCTTGTTCTTTGGGAGCCATAATCATGCTTGGAACCTGTGAGTTTTAGGGTATAAAGGTGTTTCATTGGTTTCAATTTTTTTGAGTTATTAGAAATTTTGGGGTAGAAATAGGCTCATTTAATTTTAATAGTAATGGATTAAGATTAGGATACTCTTTAATTGATTTTTGGTTGTCATCCATTTTCCTTCTCTTGAATCTTGTGTTGGCTGCTACAGGGATGTTTACTTGCCTAGAACTAGCCTACTAATTGAAAGCATATCACTCTTCTTATTCATAGTTAATAATTATATCAACCAAATAGTTTGGTCTTTCATTATGCCCTTGGAATTTTTTAGGCTCTTATAGTTTAATCATCATAGAAACTTTTGTATTCTAAGCCATGAGAGCTTGGTTGAACCCATAACTAGCACCCTATTACCACTGATCATTGAAAGCCTGATTGAAATATATATTTGGGACAATAGCTTGATTAAATTACTAATTATAATGCATAGAAACCTCAACTTATTGATAAATTTTTTTATAAATAGGTACCAAGGTATTGGAAGCACTTGTAGCATTAAGATTTTAATTATTTTTCCCAATATAGTTGGGATGTCCTTGTCCTTGGAAATTTTCTTTGAAGGGTGGCTTATTAGATTGATAAGAATATTGAGGATGATATGGGGATGATAAGGCCTATTATACTAATATTTATACCTCTTTGAATTTACAAATTCATTTTTAAGGCTCTAAAAAATATTCTTGATTTCTTGAAAGTCACTAAACTAACTAGTTGAAGCTTTTTCTTATTTTGGTGCAGGTATGGAAGTAAGTGTTGGTAAAGGAGGAATGGAAGAAAGGGGAGTAGTGATAATAGGAGGTAGTTATATCTCAAGAAAAAAGGGCATATGTGTCTTATGTGTGAGCTTTCTATCCTGTAATAGGCTATTCACTGCTCTGATTGCCACTTCATAAGCATCTAGTAGTGTGTTTCCTCCCATAGAATGTATCATCACTGCAATGTCACTATTGAGATATTTTAGATATTAGAGGAAAAAATAGTTATAAGTAAGAATAATATAGATTATAATCCTTTCCCATGTATTTTTGAACCTATTATTAAAATATTGCATAACCTATTATAAATATCTCTTTATTATAATCAACTATTTTGATAGTGATAAGTGATCACTCTTGTCTTCAAACCTCTTGCATAAAGCATCCCCTAAATGATCCCATGTTTTAATGGATTTAGGAGTAAGGTTACCATACCAATCTAAGGACTTAACATTTAAATAGATGGCCAACAATCTAATAGCCACATTTTATTCATTGATGTCATGGATATTGCAAAAGTTGGCTATATCTCTGATGTGTTTAGAATGGTTTGTAGAATTGTCTCATGCGAAGTAAGGCACACTCTTAAGGGCTGCCATTAGAATGGGATCATAATAATTTATGTTCAATTGAATTTGAACATTAAATGTTACAAATGGAAAATATCTAGGGAGAGACATGGTAATGAAAGGAGCTTACAAAGATCTTCTAGCAAAGTTAGAGTTACAAATTGGTTTAGGAGGAAAATTTCCCAAGTATGGGTGAGTGTTAGAAAAACTTAATATTTTTATTAAGTTTAAAGGTAATTAAACAAACTAAAAGTAATAAATCTATAATATTATCTTGTATTCACCTTTGGAATGAAAGATAGGTACTATTTTTCCACCAAAAAGTTGAGTGTTCATTAGAGTCACCAGATGTTGAGAGTATGGATGCAATAACTACTAAAAATGGATCTAGACCAATATCAATCTCAATCAATCTTATTTGAATGTAGTACAAATAGGCATGATATACAATGTTTTAGCACAAAATTTCACCCTTTTGAGATGGTTTTTCAAGATCTCTCCCTCTTGGTTAGAAAATAGGATCAAACCCAAGTTGTGGGTATCTTGTGATGGGGTTAAACCTCTAGAGAAGTCTAGTTCTTCTTGGTGGATCACATAGACTATTGATTATGCTTGGAAAATAGATATAAGGGTTACAAAGGATGAATAAAACAAAAATAAGGTCATGCACCAAAAATAAATATAATCCAAATTGCATGAAACTAACACTAAAGTAGCTCAAAGACAACCCTTACACAATATCTTAAACTGGTCATTTTTCATCAATATTTATAAAACTATGCCCACTAGATAAGAGATGAATCATGGAGGAGTATTAAATTCACATTATACCTTCATCAATGACCAAAAAAATCACAATTTTAGACCTACAAACACCTTGAAATACCTATAAAAAGGCAAGAAATAAGGATAATTACTGAGGAAAGACACCCATCCACAAAGTAATCATGCATAAACTGACTTGAGCACTAGATGTAAGAAATAAATAGGCAAAATAAGTTGTGTTATTACTTAAAAAGGATATTTAAAAAAAATTGATAGGGTTTTTCCTTATCCAATGAGAGTATATCTTTACAAATGAGGAAGAAAAGGGATATATAGGAGAAAAAAGAAAGGAGAGGAGAAGAAAGCTCTCATAATTTAATAAATGTAAGTCATCCACCTTCCATGTAGTCTCAACAACATTGAAATTACTTAAAAACTGATTCTCTCTTAGCAAATTAATCTTATAAGGTCAAAAAGGTATTCAACCTCTTCTATTGGCCAAAAAAGGCACTATAAGACAAAAATCCTTTGAGGAAGATGACATCACACTCCATTAACATGAGTAAAGATTCTAAAGATATATAAGCCTAATTAAATGATCAAATTTGCTTCTCAACTCCCAAATGCTCCTCCACTTGACTTCAATTCCCCATTCCACTTGGCTTCTAAAAGCTACTTGGTAGCATGGTTAGTGAGTTTAGCATTTGATGTTTGTACTGACATTGAAGGTTAACTTTGAGTGTTTACTCTTTGTTGTTTTCTTTTTTTCTCAACTCAAATTTGTGTATACATCCAATTATTAACACCATTGTGTTGAACTTATCAATATTACTTAAAATTTACAATAACACATTATTTGAGCCAAAATCACTTGAACACGCTAAATGGTTTGAGCTTGTTGTATATAAGTGCTTATTTAGGCTAATGTATCCCTAAATAGGGCAATGAATTTTATGTGATTATTAAATTTTATCAAATAGTTTTGAGTCAAAATGATGAAAATATATTTTAGTGCTCAAGATCACTCTTTTCTTCTAATTTAGAAGTATACAACACATACATGTGTTATTTTATGTCAACAATGTCTTAAATAGGATGAAAGTCTATACACAACTAATAAAACCTTTTAATTCCTCTCTAGTAAAATTATGACCCAATAATATGACATTCTGATCAGTTTGATTAATGAAGTGCACCAACTTCCAAATAATTTCACTAGAATTGATTAATCTTACATAGGAAAATTAAACCAAATAATGAGCTTAGGTAAGAATTCCATGAAATTATTGAATATTTATTTATTAAAAATTGATTCCTATTAATTGCATCATCAAGTGAGGTCATTATTGGCATGGCATATATAAGCCATAAATGCAATAAATAACAAGATTATGGCTCCTCATCCCTCTTTAATTCCCCTTCCTCCTAAATAATTATGAAGACTTTTATGGATTTTATTTACATAATTGGATTAATTCATGGACACACATCTTACTCTCAAGATGGATGGTCATGGTTGATCCTGATCAATTTTGAAAATATATAAAGAAGAAGCCTCTCACTCACATTTTTAAGCTTAATTTATGTAAACTTATAATACAAGATTATCTATACAAGCCATTTGAGTGTAGTTTGATAATGATTTATTTGCAATAGGATAGCTTCATTGATAGACATAACATTGATTGTCATATCATGATCCTAGTTTATTTGGTGTTCTTTAGATGGTGAAAGAGCTTGTTTTTCACCATTTTTGAAGACTTGAGCACCAAATCACAAGGAAAAACACATTTTGAGCCATATTCATGTGATGGTAAGATATTATGAAGGTAATGTATATGTTCTTTTAAAATTTGCTCTTAATTTTCATTTGCAAATGCTGTTAAATAGGTTGGCCTAGATTGTTAGTTATTTATGCATTTTTCTTGGTTTTCCTAAATAATGCTTGATCTAACCATCTTTTTAATCCATTTCTACATCTTGGCACACTCGGTGGGACCACACATCCCTGTTAAGCAAGGAAGACATTTTAAAAATCTTAGATTTCCATAGAAGTCATTAAAAATACATTAACATTAAATTTTAGCTTAATTTTCCCATGTTTTTAACATTTTTTATTGATACACAAGTCACACAATGATTGATGTTAGTTTTGTATAACTGGAATCGATTAGGTTTTAGGAAAAACATGACCAATAATTTGTGTTTTTGATCTTTATTCAAAGTTGTAGTTATCAATTTGAGTTTATAAGTCTCTAGTTTGAACATTATTTACCTAATCTAGAAGTTTATTTTGGATTTTTTATCCTAATGTTGGGATAACAAATTTTTTTGTCACAACATTTTTTGCCTAAGGGTTCATAGGTGACCATTATCAATCATTTTTGATTGGCATCAATTATATTTATGACCGGCATTGGTCTTACTGTAACTGACATTGATCACTGTTGACCGATGTTGGTATCTGTGTAAAAAATAAATAACCTAAGAGCATGTTTTATAAACTTTCTTATTTCATTATTGATTGTGCTTCAAATCTAAAGTAAAATCTCTAACTTTTTTGTAGGACCCATGTGGAAAAGTGATCAATTTGAGCATAATTAAGTCTTTAACCTTCCCTTTGGTATTTAAAAGGAACTTAGATGGTTTATTTGATCATTTTATGAATGTTTTCAAAGTTTTTTCAAACTAAGGCCAAGGGGAAAATAAATTCATTAAACATTTCAATTTGGTGCTAAAAATTTACACTTCCTACATTTCAAATTTATTGAAGTGTTGTTTTATGCAAATCATATATTACTTGTTAATTTATTTGAGCAAAAAGAAGAGTGTGAATATTCTCTCCCCTATCCCCTATAGGGAACTCGGGTGAACAAAGGTGCCTTTTCATTGTGATTGTGCCTAATTCCAAGGTGTGAAAAGGAATTTTTCTAGGTTCTGTCCAAAACTTGTATGGTTTGGTGATTTAAAAACAACCTCTAAAGCCTTTTCACTTAGATCTTTTATTTTATACAATTTAGCTTATGGAGGGGAGTTCATAGCCTCTTCATGAATTATTTAGGGAAGCTTTGACCTAGGGATTCATATCTTGTCATTGTTTTAACCCTCCTCCATGGTAGGGTATATAAATCAAGGTAAACATACTATGAGATCTAGGGGGTTGAGTGGCTAACCTCTCCTTTCATAATGAAACCCTACGTCAGGTTTGGTTAACTAGGGGATTCTACTAAGTAGTACATATATATAATCTCTATGCAAAGGAATATACCTTTGCATAGTAGGTTAATTAATATGAACTCAATTTATGTGTTGTATCTCTAGCATTAGCCATGCTTAGGATCATTTAGATAGTTATAACTTATAATTTTTATACAACCCTACTTATAATGGAGTATTGTTGATGTAGGGGTGAGTAACCCGAAGGTCTATATCATCATAAAATATCTTGGGATAAGGGGGTGTAAAATACCCTACCAAATCATGCATTTTTATTTTTATATTAAATGTTAAAATCCTTACAAGAGCATGTATATAGATGTATTTCAACAATACAAAGCAACCTTGTCTATGTAGGGCTTAGGATGATTTACTTAGTTGTATTTGGTATTTTTAGTCTTTAATTACTTGGTATTTATTTGAGTCTAAAACTTGACTATAAACAACATGTCATAACCACACATATTTATTGTCCACCATTTCATGAACTAGGAGGTGTTACGTTGGTCAAATCTAAATCATCTTTGCCTTATTCAAATCCTCATCTTAAACATTTATGATTTTATTGTATAAATAACATAGTTATGATACCCATTTGAGTCTAAATCATTTTCCAAACATATTTAAGTCCTTCATTGATAATTCAAATTCATAATTGTACCTTTTCTAAGTTCTAGGTTAACATGTTAATTGGTTTTACTATTTAAAATTAACTTGAGTTAACTTGTGTTGAATTTTCCATTTATATTGAAGGCCATTTATAGAATCATCATCATCATTTTATCATTGTAAACTTAGGTCATCAAGTGTATCGCTCACACTCTAAGTTCTAGAACACATTTTATTCGACATTCTACTACCATGTGGTGGCATTGTGCTACCATTTGGATCTAGTTTTATACTTAAGAATTCTTGCATGTATTCACATCTTGAGTTTCTTGGTTCACATTGTCACCTTCCTAATTCGAAAGGATTTCTTTAGTTTTCTAGTATCAACTTGTCAAAGTTGAAATAGATTTTACAGTATTGATGTATCTCTCAACTTATGTTTGGTGTACTAATTTACACTTAGGTGTTTGAGTTATCATACCCTCTTATAATTTATATTATCTCAACCTTACCCAAGGGCAATTAATTTCATGAATGCATTCTTTTAATTGTGTGGTACTACTCCACCTCCTTTTTATTATAGTCTCTTTTGTACCTTGTCATTTATTTAGGAAAGATCAAAACACATACCTTATTTAAATGTTTGAAAAACATTTTCCAAATATTGACAAACATAGAGAACAAATTCTAATACATGGCATGAATGTAAATTCATAGTGGAGTCTCTTATGGCCCTAGTTATGAGGAGGATCATTTTTATGGAGGATATGAACACTCTATCTTGTTTGAGGAGGTCACCCTCTTTGAGACTATTTGTTGAACACCAAGCCAATCCATGCTAATTTTTGTACATCATCTTCATCCTTTTCTTTCAATTTATTCATCATGCTTGAAGGTTACCATTTTAGGATATCCTCCTTTGATTTGCATTTCATGCTAAAAGGTTACTGTTATGGGATATTCTCCTTCAACTTATGAGATCAATCAAGTTTTGCAACATTTTAAGGTTACCATATTAGGCTATCCTCC
The DNA here is from genome assembly GCA_037957365.1 of Torreya grandis. Taxonomy (NCBI): domain Eukaryota; kingdom Viridiplantae; phylum Streptophyta; class Pinopsida; order Cupressales; family Taxaceae; genus Torreya; species Torreya grandis. The sequence continues at coordinate 514,211 of JARHVA010006473.1, read as the reverse complement.
TTTAGCTTGCATGAGTGGTCTAGATCTACAACACATGAAGTTTACCATTTTAAAACATCCTCCTTTGGTTTGTGCGAGCAACCAAACTATATATCATCTAGTCATTACCATTGTTGACCCATATATGGTATCTATTGAGCATATTATTGAAGAATGTCAATTTGATGAAATAGACTTTTTGATCCCTTCTTAGATAGTTTAGTTTTTAGTGAGCCCATTATTGAACCAAAAATCATTGTTTACCCTGAACCAATTATTCCCTACTTTAGAAATTTTATGCCAATCTTTGAGCCTCAACAAGAATAATTACCTATTCAAGAGCCATCTTTATGAGGACAAAAATGTGTTCAAAGTTGATATTTTTCAACCAATTGTAAATGAAATCCATAATGTTATTGTTGAAACACCCATTTTTGATGAGTTAACCTGTGATGAATCACCTATTCATATTTTACCTATTTTTAAAGAGCCTTATCTCCTTGAGAATACAATCTCTATAGAGTTGTCTCTTGATACTTTTCCATTTGTAGAGGAGTCTCCTTTTGATAGACAAGTTTCTATCAAGTTTTCCCTCAAGGGGTTCCCTCTCTTTGAGGGGCTTCACTTAGATGAGCTAGTTTATGTTGAACTCTTCCTAGATGAATCAATTTTTATAGAGCACATTATTCCATAATAGGCCATTGTTTATCTAAAAATAAACATTTAATATAACATCATTAAAGAAGCAACCACATCAGATGAAGAATCAGAATTAGATTCAGGTTCCATTTCTAAACTGACATCAAATTTAACATCAAAAGTGAAATCACTATTAGTATCAACATTGGATTTAGATTCCATTGACTTGGACTCAACCTCAGAATCAAATTATAATCATGGTTGTTAAAACATTGGTTACACTTATTTTAAATATAAATTTGAATATATTTGTGATCCTTCTATAGTTTTTGAGGATGGTTACTTCAACATTGCCACAAATCATCCTAGTATCTTCTATGAGGATTGTGTTTCCTTTCATCATTCCATTACCTCCAACAAACATAGACATTATATTTACATACCACCTCCCAAAAACATAGATTAGAACTGATAGAATCATACTTTGTTGAACTATATCCATGGTGACATATTAGGGGAATGAAGACTACATCTATATAGAAGAATAATAATCTTCTAGTGAAACCTTCTCAGAGGTGATAAGGGATAATCAAAGTTCAAACTTAGTATCTTTTAGTGACACATTTTCAAAGTTGATAGAAGAAAATTAGAGTCAAATGTTGATATCTCTTCATGAAACCTTATTAGAGTCACCATGGGATAATTAGGACAAATTCATTGGTGAAAATGTCATCAAGGTGCAAATAGTTAAGAAAAAAAGTTATTCACTACATGATGAAGACATTAACAAAAATCAAATCATTATAGTTTTCAATCTATAGCATAATGAAATGGTAGCTACTCTGAGGATCAAACAATAAAAAAATCTAGTGGTCCTATAAAGAGAATATTCAAAAGTCTTCGGCCCTGCCACAACCAAATTATGTCAAATCTAGAATCATAAACATTGTGTATGCCTAAAAGTCCCAATCTTCATTTATTTTCCAACCATTATACACTCCATTATCATCCAAATTTTCATTACCCATTTATACCATTTATATTGTGCCTAACATTATTTACCATCACTAGCTACACTTTCCTTTGTAGAGGCTCTAAAGATAGCTTTCCTCAATGATTGAAGGAAGCTGAATAAAAGACCAACAAGGATCGTAACAACATTATTGAAATTTGGATTTACAACAAGCTCTTGATAGAAAAACTACTCAAATGAGGTATTGGGTAGTAAATTTACATGACTGATTATTCTAGGTGTCTCATATGTTGAGTAGAATGAGCATCTCCATGTCAGCAAGAGAAGTGGAACCATTTTTCATTTGCCATTTACCCTTCCATTTTCCTTGCCTCATCTCTTGGGGGTAACCCTAAAGACCATTTCATTTCAAGAATTTTATACCATTATATCCCATTTAATATTCTATTTGAACTACATTGACTTGAGGTCCTTTGGGATTATGTAGGTAGTGCTCAATTCCTATTGAGGTTAGATTGGTCATATAAGCCACACTCTCACCATTTTGTGAGTATATTTTAAGTTTGAATTCTCTCACTATTTTGAAATTAAACTAAGTCCATGTTCTCATCATTTTGAAAGTAATCTAAGCCCATGCTCTCACCATTTTTTGAGCCAATTATCACTTTAGGGAAACCTTATTTCCATTGTAGCCAAGTGTCATCTGATCATTTTATTTATGCCATACCATGTACTATTTTATTATACCATGTCTTTACTATTGACCAAGGCTATTTTTTAGCCATCCTGCTTACTCCATTTTGATCTTGGTTCCTTTGTTTATTCTTGCACTTTTTATGAGGGGATTCCAATATAATTTAAATATTTTTAGAATGTCATGTTGAATTATGGTCTATGGAAGTATGTGACATTAGATCTAGAAAGTTATCTTTTATCTATCATCTTATCTGGTATCACTGATTATAACCACCTATGGGAAAATTATTATTGTATTTGATACCCCTAATTATAACTACCTTTAGTAAAATTATAATTATGATATTGTTTACTAATTATAACCACTTATGGGAAAACTAGGTACAACACCTTTTTATCATGCATTGTCACATCACCAGGTCATTACTATTATCATTTACCTTGTTGTTTGCCTTTATTTGTAAACTTCTTGTGACTTGGTTAGTTTTTCATCACCTTTTATGTTGGTATAAATACTATGAATTGAGGTCCTAATGGGATTATGTGGGTTATGCTTAATTCATATTGAGGTCAACTTAGTCCCCTATTTTCATATGCTCTCACCATCTTGCAAAAATTTTAATTTAGTGATCACTCTTTGAAGTACCCTCACCATTTTATGAGTTAGAATATTCCTTTTCTAATCCTCAATTGAGTTTAGATACTTATAAAATTCCAAAAACATTCATAAATTTTTTAAATCCAAAAACATTTATCTTGTATCAATCCTAGTTAATCATCCTAGATCTACCATACCAGGGTAAAATCTATTATTAGGATGTTTTCTTTTACTTTCAAGTTTTATGTGTGTTATTTGGTCTTTTGATTTACTATTTGGTATTATTATTTTAGTTTTTTTTTCCAAGAACATCTTGATGGTCCCTATGGATCTTGATTATTTATATCTAGATCTCATGTTGTTCAATTGTTCTTTCTTTGTTTTTTGAAAATTTAGTTCCTTCTTAAGTCTTGATTGTTAATATCTCAATTTTAAGTTAGGTTTATTTATGTTTTTTTTTTTATCTTTTTATTTTATTTATTTTTAAATGTAAATGGTTGTAACTCTAGTATTGGTATTTATTATCAATATTCTTAGTTATAAGTATTCACATTTGAATTGACTCAACACAATTGAAATGCCATGTCATCATAAGTTCCTCATACTTATGATGCCTAATTTAATTTTTTTATAGAAATAAATTTGTGCTTTGGTTCCAATTCTCAACATTGATGTAGCTCTCAAGAATAATAATGAAACTAGGTACCAATGGATTATTCTGCACTTGATTCTATGCAAGACATGTATCTCTTGGAATACATCATGACTCTAATCAAATACTGGTTAGTTTTCTTCATCCCTCATTCCATTCTCTCTTGATTTTGGGTGAACTACGTTGGTTTTAGGTCTATTTGGACTATGTAGGTAGTGCTTGGATACATGATGTATCGCATATAAGCTCAATCACCTTTATTATTCTTTTCATCTCTTTCATCACTTTGTGCATCTTCGTATGCTTGGGTTTTTGTGGCTTTTATAGCCATTACACCATCACAAATATGTTTACATCCACTCATATTTAATCTATGTAATAGGTTATACCCTTGATATTTTACTTGATAATTTTCCCTACAGGGGCATAACATTTAAACTAGTCACAAATCTAAATCATCCCTAATGGGGCAAACCATTCTTTATAAGTGATCAAAATCAGCCCTACTAGGGCAAAATTGCTTTATCAAATGATCAAATTCACTTTTAATGGATCACAATATTATTTATTCTCTTTGGAGACATGATTATCCTTTTATTCCAATTCCAAGCCCTATAGACTTTTTCCCTTATTATGGCAATATTTTAGTGTGCAAATTATCTTAAGATTGATCATTCTGTAAGTGCACAACTTGCACCCTAGCTTTGGGTGTGTTCAAAGTGTGTCACTTATATTTTTAGATTATATCCTTCCCATTCCCCCTAGCTTTAGGGCCCATTTTAGTCTAATTATATTTTGATCATTGATGGAATCAATGCATGCAAGCATTAGCTTATCTGGATTTAAATTATTTCACATGTTAATCTCACTTTCTCTCCCTTTTTAAGAGTACATCCTTCTCTTTCATCCTATTATGTCCTCTTGAGGGGGCATCATGGGTAATTTCCTTCCAATTTCTTCATGAAAAATCTTTTATTTGAAAAGAATTTGCTTCCTAGAATGTCTCATAAAGCCTTATCAAATAGGGGTAAAATATAGACATCCAATTCTTAACACCATTATGTTGAAATTATCAATCTTACTCAAAATTTGTAATAATGCACAATTTGAGCCAAAATCACTTAAATGCACTAAATTGTTTGATATTTTCATACATAAGTGACAATTTAGGTTAATGTATCCTAAAATGGGGCAATGCATTTTATGTGATTATTAATTTTGATGAAATCATTTTGAGTCAAAATGATGAAAATGCATTTTGGTACTTTGGATTACTCCTTTCATCTAATTTGAAAGCACATGACATGTGCATGTGTTATTTTGTGTCAACAATGACCTAAATGGGATGATGGTCTTTATATAACTAAAACCACCTTCTAATTCTTCTCTAGTCAAATCATGACCTAGTAGTATGACATTCTAATAAGTTTGATTAATGAAGTGCACAAATTTCCAAATAATTAAACTAAAATTGATTAATCTTACTTAGGAAAATTAAACCAAATTATGAAATTAAGTAAGAATTATATGGAAGTGATTGAATATTTATTTATTATAAATTGATTCCTATTAACTGCATCATTAAGTGAGGTCATTTTTTAGGTGGTATCCATAATCCATAAATACAATAAATATCAGGATTATGGATTCCTATGCCTGTTTAATGCCCCTTACTCCCAAATAATTATGAGGATATTTATGGATTTTATTTACATAATTGGATTAATTCTTGGCCACACATCTTAATCTTAGGATGGATGGTCATGGTTGCTCCTGATCAATTTCGAAAATATATAAATAGGATGCCTCTCACTCACATTTTAAAGCTTAATTTGTGTAAAATTATAATGTAGGATTATCTCTACAAGCCATTTGAGTGTAGTTTGATAATTATTTATTTGCAATAGTATAGCTTCATTGATAGGAATAACATTGATTTTCATATCATGATCCTAGTTTAGTTAGTATTCTTGAGATGGTGGAGAAGCTTGCTTTGCACCATTATTAAAAACTTGACCATCAAATCAAGGGGAAAAATATGTTTGGAGCCATATTTGGATGATGGGAATATATTGGGAAGGTAAATTGTGTTTACTTTCTTTCAATTGCTCTTAATTATCATTTTCACACCCTGTTGAATAGGTTGGCCTAGATTGTTAGTTATTTATGCATTTTTTTTGGTTTTCTTGAATAATTATTTATCTAACTATATTTGTAATCTATCTCTACAATTTGATTCTCCAACCTACAAAATACACCATGAAACCTATAAATCTCTTGGACTCCATTAATGTAGGTCTTCAAGCTCAATCCACCTTCAAATAATTATTTTAGAACCTGTTCCTAAGGCTATTTGTCACCATGAGATCTAATTTTGGACTTGTATAAGGATTATATACATTCATATCATTACTATGAGGAAGAAAAATAAGTTTTATGCCACCTTGAAGACTTGAAATAATGGTGTAAATCTCTATTAAACCTGTAACCATTCACAAATTGTTAGAAAACTTGGGGTTTTGACCTTTTAGATCAACAAGGCACCCTATAAATATATGTTAAGGGATTATAGTGACATATAATGGTGATTTAGGTCCCATCAGGCCTCTTGTATTCATTTATAACATTTATTTCTTTGGAGGCCTACAAAATTGGTCATTTTAGGCCATTTTGGGCCTGCTAGGCACCCACATGTGCCAATTTATTAAATAAAATAGGTCAAAAAAGAGATTTATGGAGTTACATGCATGACCTAGGTGGTTTCCAAGTGATTCTAGGTTATTTCATGTGCCTATGAGTTCAAAAACTCAAAACTAGTCAAAATAGGGTCTTTGACATCTCAGACAGGCCTACCTTCTTGATGATTGTTCATAAAATATAGGAATCCATTATATAACTTATTTACATGAATATTTAGTCATACCCATTGATCTATCCTTATAATCTTATGTTCCCATGTGAAATATGTGCCAAGATACATACGTAAAATGTTTGCTTATGGGGTTCTACATGCATTCTAGACCTGCTTATAGTATTAATCATAGTTAATAAACCTCATAACCTAAATAAAAATAAATACATAATATATTTAAATTATTTATGGTTAATAAAAACATACTAAAATCATTTGGACCAATTCTTTATGGGGTGAAAGATATGAGCAATTGAATAGGGGGTTAAAATGGGTGTCAAGACTTGAAAAGTTTGAATTAGATTTTAATAGACCAATAATAAATTTAAATTTTATTTATATAATTTATAAAAACTTTATGGGTCTTGTAAAAACTAATCAAACATATGATACTTAAATAAACTTTGAGATAAGTAAAAAGTTTCAGACTATGCACATGGGCTTGTTTGATCTTTCTCTTTTAACTAGCCCTCAAGGGCATCCTTGTGTGAAAATATGAGTGTTTAAAATATATTAAGGTGTATAAATAATTATAAACACCTTAAAATACCTTAAAAATCTCTCAAAAGGTTAAAAAACTTCTATCATACTTATACTTTTCAAAAACCTTCTGAACTCCAATGGTGACTATCAACAGATAATCACATGGATGTGACAAAATAGTGGATAATTACACTATTTATGTGGACTAAAAAATATTATGTATGCTTATATCCACTAATTAACATCATTTATACCAATTTTTATAGTTAGATATCACCTGTGGAGACTTATAGATGATTTTTTCTCAAAATTAGCTAGTGGGTTACCTGTATGCATGACTGATTATGATTGAATGAGGTTTGTAACAAAATAGTGAGTGTTTATAGTATTATTTATTTATTAAATATGACATTAATATATTTATATGGTCATGTATATCATATGTACCAATTTTCATAGTTTGAATCCACCTGTAGATGCTCCAAAATAATCAATTTCTCTAAAATTGTTAATGGCTACTTGAGTTTTCATGGAGAGTGCCTCAGGTATAAGACAAAAAAAGGGTATATACCTTGTTTTTAATTCCAAATATAAGTTATATATGGATATAATATGTCATAATAACCATTTTTATCAAGTTTAGAGGTTAGACCACCTCTTTAGTACCTTCAAACCTTTAATTTCTTTAAATTTACCCTCAGGCTAGGACTATGTGTTCCAGTCTTGGACTCCATGATAAAATGACTTGGAATATTAGTGTTTATTTATTAAAACCACACATATATCATCTTTACTCAACTAAACACCCATTCCTTGGATATTAAGATCATCTTCTTAGACTTGTTGTCTATTCTTAACTCATTGATTAAAACTCCCTTCTTCTATAACCTGATTGTCAAAGACTACTCAAACCTTGAAATAAGTTGTTACTAGGAAGTATGTATTGAGAATTTGTAATGAAGAATATTCATTAAAGTTACCTTGATCATTTGATAATCTTCATAAAATTTTCATAGGCCTATTAACTACCTATCATAAATCTCACCTCCACATCATTGTTTAGGCACAAAAAGGATGGTTGTAGGCCTGCATTGCATTTTCAAGGTTTGATATTGTAGGGAGAGAGTCAAGATGGTGAATAATTTTTATAGGTCTAAAAATCTCTAAATTTTAATTTAATCCTTCAAACCCTACCTTATAGATAGTCCATTCCATAACTCTACCTTCTAGACAGTCTATCTCCAAATGATGTGAAGCATACCGTAATAAAGCTTTCATAGACATAAAACCAATTCCTTATTGGTTTTTCCATATAGTTTTTTGATTTTTGACTATCAACCATGATATACTATCATCATTTATTGATGCTCCATGAAGAATTTACTAAACATAAGACCATTTTAACTCACTTATCTCACTAAGCATAATTTCAATCCCATGATTGTAGGTAGAGATTTATCATAGTTTTATGGACTAAGAAAAATTGCAACATGGTGTATGAAGGGTATGTGATGCATAGAAACTTCTTATAAAGTTTAAAACTTATAAATAATACCTACTTATCTCTACCTTAAGGTTTACCTTATAACCCTTTTTTATGTTTTCCTGATTGTACAAATAAACCAAAGTGAGTTATCCACCTCTGAGACTAAATTTCACCACCCTCTATTTATTTTCATCTATACACAAGTTTTTTTGGCTCAAAACATCTTCTAGACCACTTTTATAACTTTAGGCCTCTTCTAATTAGATCTTTTCAAGGGCTAATTCAACACATACCTCTGATTTCATACCCTACTTGTTTGTACAGGGTTGAAACCTTTTAAATATATTATAAAAAAAAAATTAAAATTGTCAATTACAAATTTTTGACCCCTTTTATTGGATACAACTCCTTAAAATGGCTTTTTGATCAAAACCCTAACTTAGGGTTTTCTAGTTGTGTGCAAAAATGAGAGGAGTAATTACAGGATCTTGAGATCCATGAAGACTTTTTATACACTATGAGGGTTGATTTAAATTTTTAATATCCACCCACACCCTCTCCAATCATAAATAAATCTCCATAACTCCTCTACTAGACATTTTTATAGATTTTTGTGCTTGACTGATTAGGGTTTCTTAACAAAAGGGTATTCTTGACCCTAATTCTACATTTTTTTGCATCTTACCTAGACCAAGAAATTTATCTAAGTTTTTTTTAATTCATGGAAATAAAACATGACCTACCAATACACTGAAAAATTTCATTTGTCATCATTTGACAATTTGGGTCTCTTAAGCACTGTTTGCCTCACTAGCCATATAGGTAGTCCTAGTAGTTGTAGGTGGTCTTTGATGTTTAAATATTTTTTATATCTTTTTTTAGGTGATGATATTTTATACTAGGTATACACAAACTTAACCAAATCCTTTGTACTTTTTGGAAACATTCCAAACCCATCTTTTCACCTTCCTACAAGCTTTCCTCCACAACTCTACCCTTATATAGTTTATCTCTAGATGTTGTGAAGTATACTTTAAGACATAATTTATAAATGTAAAACTAATCCATTATTGGTTTTTCATATATTATTTTGTATTCACCCTTATGACATCCCTTTAATGACTTCAATTTTATCCTCATCAACCTAGTGTTTAATGCAGTCATAACCATTACTAACTCTACCCTTACTAGCTGTAGGTGGTGATTTTAGGTGTTTAGGCTTAATATGGATTGAATTAAATACCTTCCATGTAATTATATGAGTCTTTTTTATGTTTTAAATTAATTTAAATCCTTCAAAAATGTTCCATATACCTATCAACTATCTTGAACTTCCACCTTATTCACATATCATAAACTTAGGCCAAACTATGTCTATAGGTAGCTATTAAGTCTTTGAAAAAAATAGTAGACTGTATGCAGATATTGAGATGGGGTAATTAAGGTATATTGAGTATTTATACCTTTTAATTTTTTCTCATAATTTAATTTACTCCCATCAACTTTATTCCCTTACCAATCACCTTGAATCCAACCTCAACTCCATACCACTATTTAAGCCAAAAGAGGATGGTTGTAGGTGCATATTTGCTTAGTTTAGATATATTACCTTAAAATTGACTTCATCCAGATAGGAATATTCACACCATTTAATATAATATTCAAACCTAAGATAAAAATCCCATGGATGTTAAATACATGACACTCTTCTTCACATCTTTGGTCTTGGTGGTGTATTGACATACTTTAACCCCTTCGAACCTTGTTGTAGGTATAGATTTACATGGAAATGTAGGATATTTTGAGTTTTATCCTTACAAGGGTTTGTATTTTGTGCCAAATTTTATATTCATCACCTTACATGTTTACCCTTACAACATTGTCTTCTCATCACTCTATACTCCAACAATTTGAACATAGTCCTTTTTTCCTTCTAGGTTTATTTATGTGTGGGATATTTATATGGATTATAGTAGGGTTTTAGGTCTTGAAAAATAACACATACCTCTTCTAATTTTAATCTAATTATCTTACCTTTTTCTAATATCCATTGATGAGTTCAACTCTCCCTCAAACAAAAGAAATCTTCTCCCTTAGTTTAAAACTGAGTTTGTCCTTACTCCTCTAATATATTTGTAGGTTATATTGAGAAGGTTGATTAACCATAGGCTTAATGTACCTTATATTTATATATGAATTAATATCCAATAGGGGTCAAGAAATCCTCATTCTTTGATGACTCCTATTCGTGCATCTATGTCATGACCCTTCCTTCATGATGATGATATGGTATGCCTTCATGTGACTGTGTGAGGTCATTTTATATGGACAGAGTCTGAGTTTGACCTTGAGAAGATAAAAAAATGTTAATAAACTTATAATTCTTCATTTTTATCCTAAAGATATAGTGAAACCTTCTTCATAATGATATCCATGTCCTCTAGTATTCTCAGGACAATACTCTCTTGAGACACATCTTAATTGTACCTTTTATTGGCATGACTGTAAGCCTATATGTATCTCATGAGACACTTTTATCAATTTAAAACCAATTAAATACTTTTATATATATATATATACTTACACACTTGAAGATATATTTTAAACCAAAAACTTCAATGGGATATCTTCTTTCTTTGATTACTAAACACTTATATGAGAAAACCTTGACTGTGTTTTATTCACTATAGGTGGTGATTATTGTTTAGAAATCCTTTTAAGTGTACATGTATTCAAGATAGATGAATTCCAATAATTTTATTGATCTAAGTTCATTAGGTATATCCATCTATACCTTTTAGACCATTAAACAATCTTCATTCTCATCCACATGCTAGAAGTCACTTGAAATTACTTTAGGATTAATTTTAGACTAAGAAACACCATATAACATTGAGTGTTTCTAGTCAACACTAATGATAGGATATTGTTAAACCTCTCATTTAACCAATCAATTTATTTGTGTCATTTTATACCAAGGATAGTTTCTAAAGGTTATATGTAATGATACCATTGGATATTTGATTTTTATAGCTCATTATTTAGGGGGTTTACTTCTACCAAGATGTCTAAATCCTAAAAATAATAAATAAGAATCTAACTCTAGTTTTAAGAAAAGTAAATCTAAAAGTTTTTCTAGTTAAATACATCATATAACATTAACAACATCAACATATAGAACTTAAACATCTATCATAAGGCATTGTGGTGTCCTCACTCTACATGCCTTAATGGGTAGGACAATGTGATATTCCAAAATCTAAGAATATTATCTACTGTCACTTAGACTGCTCTTTACAAATTATAAATATGAGATATGTTAAAAAACTTTACTTTTTATGAAATTAAAATACACACTCTTTCATATATAAAAATCACTTAAATTGAATTGAAACAACCTTTACATGTAATAAAAACACACTTGCATTAAAATGAAATTCACACTACATTGAAAAGGAAATTCACACTTTCTTTTGAAAGGAAATTAATCTTTGCATTCAAAAAGGAAAATATAATTTGTAGTAAATTATATTACTCTTTGTATTAAATTAATTATACCTAAATTAAATAAATACTTCTAAATTATAACTAAAAAATACCAATTTGTTTTGATCCTTGGAGAGAAGTAGGCCCTTGCTCCTTCCTCAGAATAGGAATAACTTTACTCAGTAATGAAAACGAATGTTGAAATTTATTTTATTATCAATGTAACATATATAGATATGGAAAACTACAATAGAATGCTTCTTCTAATTTCTTATTTATTAAACTTTCTAACTTCCAAAAAACTATTTGTAATGAGAAGGAGACATGCATTTAAAGCACATTTGAACAATTTGGTGATCTAAATGGCCAAATATACTTATTAAAAATATATATGATCTAGGAATTAAATATTATTCTTATACGAAGGTTTCAGAATTGATTCAACTAATAATATATAGAAAATAAGTAACATAGATCTAAAGAGATTATATCTGGTTTTATAAAATAGAAGTACAAATATATGTAGATCATTTTAGACCATTACTATTAATAGTATTGTCTAAAATAAGATATATAAATATGAAAAGTCATTTATATATAATAGATATCTTTAAAATCACTATCTTGATCTGTAAGATCCAATTGGACATCTTTAAGGCATGCTTAAGCATCTTTAGAGCCTTCTACACAGGTCTTCATAACACCTTCAGAGCATCTTTAGAGTGCCTTTAGAGCATATTCAAAGCATCGTCAGAGCATCTTCAAAGTGTCATATCTTCAGAGCTCACTCATTTAATCCTCAAAATTATTTCCAAAAAAAGTTTCCAAAACTATTTGATGTCTTCTCAAAATTATCCTATCACAGGGATGTGTTTTTGTACACAAAATTGTGTTCATTTCATCCAAGTTAGACACAATAACATGATAAATAATAAATAGTGTATCATATATAAATAAAATATAATTGAATTCATTTCCTACGTAGATAAAACCTTAACTATTAAATTTATTACAATATATAACCAAAAGTTAATACTTATGGATAGTTTGTATTAGATATAATGAGCTATATGGAATGCTCATCATTTATCCTCTGCAATTTACCTTTTGTAAGTCCTTTTTTAAATAAGTGGGATAACTAGTCTTCAATCTAGAATTATATATTCTAACCACTGACTAAGATCATAAATCTAAAAATGGTGTTCCTGATCATGATGACCTCTAGGTAAGAATCCATAATACCTTACTACTATGTGTAACCAAGCCTTAAATTTAACTTCTTCTTGATTATGCCAACTCTACCATGGAGAGAGAGGACGAAGAAGAATTGGAGGCTCAAATATCACTCCAATACATATGTATAAGCCTCTTTTATATAATATTTGAGTGATAATCTATGCAATTTCTTGAGCTCTCCTAAGATTCCACTTGATGGTGTTATAACTCATGAGTTCCCTACATTTTAGAGCAACAAGTAAAGTCTCCCACCTATCTATGCTGGCATTGATAAAACTGGTGGAATGTTGGATCATAAAATATCTAAAATATTCAACATTAACTCTCAATAATTTATGGTATTTATTCTTCATGTACATGTGGTACATTGGCTAAAAAGCAACAAGAAGGTTTTAGGCCTCTTGAAATTGGGGTGTCATAGATAGACCCATGGTGTTCTAAAATTCCATAAATTTATTATGGGATTGTTGATATGTTATTTGATTTCTTAGAGTAGAGATGAAAACACATAATTGTGTTTTCCCTACAAATAAATATAATAGAAAACTAAACTAATAACCTAATAACATGTTAAAAATATATAATTCACAAATTTTATCATCTTTTTATAGTACTTTTGAGAAAGACATCCATAAACATGTATTAATCTTCAATAATATGAGGAAATCCAAGAAAAATCAAATGTATCTACCATTTATATAATTTCTCATGAAGAAAAAGAACATAGACAAAGGAAGGTTGCCTGCATGATAACATTTTTTCAAAAATTGCATAAATATTCTAGATGAAAGTCTGAGCTTTTTATAATTATTGCTAAGACTCTACTTTAATATTAGAATTTTCTTCCTTCAAATTTTGAATTTTATGATAGGTTATATTCCAAACTAAAATCATTTCATGGAGTGGAAGGGGGAAAGAAGGAATAAATCTTGTAGGTCCTTAAGTTTGGACTGTTATTTCCCTCATCTCTCTCTGCATGGCTTGTAAAGAGGCTTATAACTCAATAGTATAATTAGTTAGCTCTTGTATTCAATTAGTATGTTAAACAATCAATGAATTTCTTTCAAAAATATAATGTCACAAATTATTGATTTGATTATCTTTATCAACAATAGAATTTTACAAATTAACAATTTGAATATCCTTATTGGAAATGGAATTCTATAAATTACTCAATTCCTAAGTTTGAGAAAACATCAAATTGTGTAATTTAGTCTACTAAACATTAATTAATATAAAAATTACCCCTTGTGTCCTAACTTATGCAATAGATCCTTCACATATTATTTTAAAATTGGAAAAAAGTTGGTTTTTATCTTGTGTTGAATGTCAAAAATTTAATTCTACCTAATGCTACCAAATTATTTCTTCATGTCGAGAGAAAGCCATGGCATGTTGTAAATATTATTATTAATTAGTAGGATGGGGGAAGATATACATTATTCTATACATGAAGCTTTACCCTTATAAGTTGTAAAGGGTAAAGGTCTTTCTACTTCTTGAGCCATAATTTATTTTGCAAGGGTTTCTTCAACTACAATTTCTTATGCATGAATTTATTCCTCAACTACTTGTTTAACATCTATAAATTATATGGGAGAGCTTATGATTCAAAATATCTTAGTTTCCTATACATATCTTTCTTCTTCCTCCTATAGAATGAGCTAATGACTTCATCAAATTTTAACTGGAGGATTAGGATTTTTTGAAGAAACCCCCATTCATCTTTTTGATCTTTGACACAACATCTTTGAAGCTGAATGTGCCAAAGATGAGACTTATTTAATTTGTGATATTATAGGAGGATAAATAGGACATGTTGGTTTTTTTTTAAAAATTTGGTTATATTTATAGAGAAAGGAGGACTAGGCCTTTTCACCCTTAGGTTTTTGAAGAAAATGATGTCAACAGATGAGGGTAACCAAACCATGGTGTCGAACGGACCCAGTTTCTCATTTTTATTTTTGATCCACAATTTATTTTCAAAGGTTTTATTCAAATAAAATTTCTTATACATGAATTTCTTCCTCAACTACTTGTTTAGCATCTATAACTTACATGAGAGAGCTTAAGCTTTCCAAGATCTCAGTTTCCTATGCATTTCCTTCTTCTTCCTCTTGCAAAATAATTTGATGACTTCATCAGATCTTGACTAGAGGATTAGGATTTTATTAAGAAACCCTCATTCATATTTTTGATCTTTGATGCAACATATTTGAAGCTAAATGTGCCAAAGATGAGACTTCTTCAATTTGTGCTATTATGGAAGGAGGAGAAATAGGATGTGTTGGTTTCTTAACAAAAATATGGGTAGATTTATAGAGAAAGGAGGACTAGGCCTTTTCACCCTTAGGTTTTTGAATAAAAATGATGTCGATAGATGAGGGTAACCAAACCATGGTGTTGGATGGACCTAGTTTCTCTTTTTAATTTTTAAGCAAAATCAATTAAGGAATTGTGGATAAAAGATGAAATATTTACCTGGTGATCTACTATGGCATCTCCTTTTCTCAAGTTAATAAGAAGTCACATGGAATCTCCAATGACCATTGTAAATTGACCATCACAGGTAAGATATTTCTTAACCCAAAATGCAAAATTCTCTCATGGATGTGGAAGGTTGTATCTCATAATTCCTATGGCCACACCTTGTGAGGTTTTGGCCAATCTAGGATGAAACTCATTTCCTTCAATGAAAATTTGCATTAAGTAGACAAAATTTAACTTATCTATGAAAACTACACCCTCCTCAATACTTTTAGAGAGTTCATTGATCATAGATGGATTTACCAGAATGTGTTTACCTCTAAAAATAGAATGGTCCTCATTAAAATTTTCAAAGAATTCTTACACAATATCTTCTAGAAAACCCTAAATCATTTTTAGGAAATTTAACTATCCTACTATCCTACCAACTCAAAAACATCTCTATCTGACTCATCCTATAGTAATGTATCCAAGGATTGTGGTTCACTTTTCCTCTTCTTGCCTCCCATCTTAAGAGCTATCATTGTTTCCTCAAAAACCTGATTATGTTATGAAAAATAAAGCTTAGAATTATATAGGGTACAAAGGAAGGAAATAAATTAGGGATATGATACAACTATAGATATAAACAATAATTAATATAAAATCAATATATATCATGAAATGATGACAATAATTATGCAGAGTAGTTTAGAGCATGCAAGATTTAATGGGAAAGCATTTTTTTAGTCATTGTCAATGATGTGGTGTAAGGGATCATAATTGATAGAACTTGAAGTAATACTCTTAATGATTTTTGCATCACATCATATCTTTTTGAAATGATCCTTTTTTAAAATAAATTCACATAAAATATTTGAATGTTATGATGATGATGGCTTCATTACATCCATGTGACATCACCAAAACTTGTTCATTTTAAAAAGTGTTGATTGCCTAATGATTAAACATATATGACATGAAACAAAAAATGCCTAACCTTTTGGAAAAATAAATACAACTATAACTTTGGTGTACAAATCCATGCCTATCTTCTAGAGTTTCCATGTGTCCTGTAAGTATAAACAAGTTTGAGAAGATAGATTAGTTGACAACAATTCATATTTTATTATAGAAAATTTCTTCTAAAAAGTGCCATGTACTGGTTTTCACCTTTCGGTATTTTTTATTTTGTTATTTTTTAAAATTTTTTATTCTTTTTATTTTTTTAAAAAAATTTAAAGGAGAATCACCATTTGCTATTTTTTAGCACTCTTTTATTAGATGTCTATTGCAAAGATCATTTGGCCTTAGTTGAATAATTATGTTCTTCTATAAGGTCAAATTGGTCTTGATTCTACTTAATAAAATATTCCTTACTGAGTGGTATTCTATAAACTTTATGCCTATTACCATTGATCAAAAGTGTCATTTTATCACCATTAATTGGTTGAAACTAGACATAGCTATTACTGAAAATGGTTTTGATCAGGCATGGTCCCAACCATCTTATCCTAATATTACCCTTGAAATTCTAGAATTTAAAATCAAATAGAAGTACCCAATCACCCTCTCAAAACTATCTTTCTCTGATGTGAGTATCATGCCACTGCTTTCTCTTCTTTTGGATAGTAATGGTTTGAGTGAGTGCATCCATGTTCAATTCATCCAACCCATTTATTTGAATGATTCTTTATTTCTATGCTTCATCAAAATAAATTCCAATATCAATTGATATCTTCAATATCTATAATTCAAACTCTATTGGTAATAAATGTTTTTTTTCTATATACAAGTTCATATGGAGATAATCTTGTAGTTATCTTTTATGTTATATTGTATGCCCAAACTACTTCAGGTACTTTATCTACCCAATCTTTTCTACTATTCACTATTTTGGCTAGGATGTTATCTAAATTTTGGTTGTTAACCTCCACTTTCCCATTAGCTTGGGGATGATATGGTGAAGATTTATTGTGATTGATTTGGTACCGTTATGTGAAAGCCTTAATCATGTTGGACATGAATTGAGGCCTTTGATTAGAAATAATAGATCTAGGAGCTCTAAATATCAACATGTTCTTATGGTATGGGAAATCAACAACCATTTCTTCCCTAGCAAAGGTAAGTGCCTGCACTTTAGCCCACTTGGTAGCATAATTATTACATACTAATAAATAATCTTTTCCTTAAGATGATGGGTTGACTAGTCCAAAAAAATAAAAACCCCATTTTTTAAATGATTCTAAATTTATTTAAGGATGGAGAGGCATTTCATATGACATAGTATGAGTATCCATCATTTGGTAAGGATTATATTGCCATACAAACCTTTTAACGGTCTTGTAAATAGATGGCCAGTAATAACCTAAACCAAAGGTCTTATGAATGGTCTTTTTTGTTGAATAATATCCTCTCCCTAGTTCACTATATCATGATATTATTATGTCATATACATCATCTTATCTAACACACCTATAAAGTACATGATCAAGTCTAGTTTTAAACATGCCTTTAAACCATTTGAAATGAGAACTAGATCTAACCAAACATTTTATTTATTTAGAAATAATATAATGAGTAAACTTCTTAGTTGCCAAGTAATTTTCCATGTCTTTAAACCATGGGGAGTATGTATATATATAAAACAACTATTCATCTAGAAAATAGTCTTTCACAGGTTCATTTTCTCCTATAGTGATCAATCTAGACAAAAAATCAGCAATAACATTATACTTTCCAAGTTTATCTATAATGTTAATGTTAAATTCTTGTAACAATAATGGCCATATAATTATTCTCCCACATAATACTAGTTTATTTATTGAATACTTAATAGTTAAATGATCTATATAGATAAATATCTGATAACCAGTAATGTAATGCCTAAACTTGTTTATAACATAGACAATAACAAGAAATTCTTTTTCTATGGTAGTGTAGCTATTTTTTATGGGAGTAGGATTCTTATAGATATAATAAATAACATACATCTTTCTATCCTTATCTCTTTGTCCTAGAGTTGCTCCTAATAAACTATTGGAAGCATCAATATAGATATGAAGAAGCTTTTCCCAGTTAGGTCCTTTCAAGATTGGAGTAGTCATGAGTTTATTCCATACAAATCATTGTCTTTTATTAACAAAGAAAACATAGGTGCAAATATCTTGCTGAAGTCTTGAATAAATATTTTGTAATATATTACATGACCAAAAAACTTTTAACATATGTTTGTGTTTGTAGAATGGGAAGATTAGAAATTCCATTAATCTTTTTGGGGTCTACTTTTATTCCTTAAAAAGAGATATGATGTCCTAATACTATCCCTTCATCAACCATTATGATGAATTTAACATGACTTAAAGATACTTAGTGATACTCACATCTTGTTAAAAATTTATCCAAATTATTCAAATATTTATCACATGTAGTGCTATGGACACTAAAATCATCCATGTACAGTTCCACACAATCATTTGTAATATCATAAAAGATGTCTAACACTACTCTCTAAAAGGTATTAGGTGCATTAAACAATCCAAAAAGAAGGAATGTATAAGCATATGTTCCCTAGGAGTAGGTAAATATAGTTTTATCTTGATCTTTAGGGGCTATTTTGATTTTATTGTATTACCTGAATCCATCTAAGAAATAAAAATACTATTTTCCTACCAAATTATCCAAAATTTGATCAATAAAAGGCAAGAGAAAGTAGTATCTCATAATGGCTTTATTAAGTTCTTTATAGTCTACACAAACTCTACATTTCCCATTATTTTTAGGAATAATAACCTGAGTTAAAACCCATTGACTATTATATTAGGGATAAATAAAACTAAATTCCAATGGCTTTTCTATCTCCTTAATAATTTATTTCAAGGCTAGGTAAATTATCCATTGTGGTTTCCTAACTGGTCTAACATCTTCGGTGTAGATGTGGTGTATATAAACACTAGGATGTATTCATTTCATATCACTATAATACCAAGAAAAATATTTTGTGTGTTGTACCAATACATCAAACACTTTTATTTCCTACTAGTTAGTAACCAATTATTGATATTCAATAGTTTACTAGGTTAGATTGCAATCTGTTTAGTGCCTAGAATAATGGAATTTGACTATTTTTATTCACTCATTAAGGCATTAAATGGGAATGGGTGTGTTGGTAAAATATTAAGTATAGATACGTCCTTATAAAAAATTTCACTTGTGGAAATCATATTGGTCAATGGACAATGAAAATCATGTAAAAATAAATTTTACCCATTTTGAGCGCAATCAATTATGGCTTATTGAATGTCTTGTGGACTAGATAACATCTTTGGTGATATCATGGTATTGTCTTGGTTTTAAATAATGGAAGTGAATTCTTCCCATTCGTGATTTTTCATCTTTAGAGCATAGATTTTAGTCTTTGAAGCTAAGCTATTAGTCTTCGAATTTAAGCTACTAGTCTTCAGAGCTAGGAATTTAAAAATCAAAGCAAAATTGTCAAACTTTAGAGCAAAATTATTAGAATTTAAGGCTAGGATTTATTTATATAAATCTACTATTATTTGTTCCTCAAATTCTTGGGCATGTTATTTTATGATAACCATGACTAAGGAAGACACACTAGTCTGGTTTTGTTCAGGATGATCCACCCATATTTGTTTAGAAAGACCCATTAAAGGTCTAGTAGGTGGATAGAGAGATATCTATTTATCATGAATTACATTATAAATGGTCATGTTTCCAAATCTACAGTCAATTCATACTACAACTATAGTTAACTAATGTCTGCCAAGAATGATTAGATACCCTACCCTTTTTGGTTTAGGTTGAACGATCATGAAATACATAGGATATTCCTAATATTCTATGGTTATTGGTACATTATTTATGGTTCCTTCAAGGGAAATAATAAATTGATCTTATATTTTCAATATTGTAGTGGTAGGTTGAAGCCCTATGAGAGATAAAGACTCTACTATGTTGATAGTCATTATATTTATGGTAGCACCTAGATCTATAACAACATTTTGAATAGACTTGTTCCAAATTATCTTACCCATCACAAGAATACCAAGATCTCCATATTTAGGAACAATTATATTTCCTACTAGTAAATCAATAATTTTTCTAGTTACCTAAATTATTTTCAGATATTGTTTCCTTCTTCTAGGTGATTTAATGCATAATACTTGAATGATTTAATTCAAATCAAGAATATACTTAATAGATATTAGTAGTGGAATTATATCTTCATCTCTTTTAATTCATGAATCAATTCAAAATATTTCATAGATTTATCTTCCTTAAGTCTCTCAAGAAATGAAATAGTAGGGGGATCATGAATTATGGTTGGTGTGGTTGTGGATTCTACCTTATCTTTAGTTGGTTCTTGGACTACAAGTAGCTTAGGAGTGTTTTCATCACTGAGAATTTTAGTTATGGTGATGGGTGAATCTCCTAATACCTTCCTTGATCTGAGTTGAACATTATTACATTCAACTATATAGCTTGCAATATTACTATCTTGATCAACTCCATAAATAGGTGCATTTTACCTATTCTTAGGATTTGCCTCTAGTTGGGTAGTTAACTTTGGTTGGTTAACCTACTTCTCAATTGGTGGTGGTTGAGGTTGTGAAGGCATCAAGGCCTATTATGAGGTAAACCTTATTTTTGGCTGATATTATTGATTTGACCATTGAGGTGGTGATTTCTATACTCAATATGGTTGTTGGCTTTGTTGTTGTGCCTAGGTTTATGAAGGATTATGAGGCATTCCCCACATTTTTGGAATATATCATTGAGTATTCTATATTTTTGGTTGTGGTGTCCCCCACATTTTTGGTGTGAATTATCTAGGCCATGGTGTCATCCATGGATTGGGAGGAAATCTTGGACCAAATTGATTTCGAGTCTGGGAGTACTAGTTTCCTTGTCTTTGGATAAAGCTCACTTCTTCAACTATATGTGATTCTTATTTTACTTGGTTTACTATAGTATTAAGGTGATTTTAATTCTTGGTGTGATAGTCTAGGTCACAAATACTACATACCTCTATTTTGTCTGAAGGACAATATTTTATCACATGTCTGAGTCTATATCTAAGATAATATATTGACAATTATTTAGTGTTGGTAGCATTGGATTTTTCTTTGAGGAAATATAATGTGGATGTCAATAATACTAGAATGTCTATCTTGAAATTAACAAATTCTTCCATTAATTGGCCAATTCAGGTTATTTTTTAACCTTGATTTCCTTATGCTAGGTCTTGTCCTGGAGTAATTAGAACACAATGCTGAAATTTGATGAATGTTTAACTTTTCAATGTTAACCTTTCCCATTATGTTCAAAGCATAACTTGCATCATCATCCAACCCTTTAATAATTATTGTCTTGATGACCTCCTTAGTGAGTTAGTAACCACTCTATTTATGGGTAAATATAAACCTATCAAGATAATCTTCTAAGGTTTCATCTTCATTTTTTATCTTAAAAAAGTCTTTCTTCCATTCCTTGACTCTAAAATAATATTAATATTCATCCAAAAAATTATTTTCCATTTCATACCAAATGGTTATGGAATTACCCTCAAGGCCCATGAACCATCTCATGGATGCATCCTTGAGTGTAGATGGGAATAACTTCAACTTTTGATTATCTGTGACATAGTCATATGTTTGGAAAAGAACCTAAAATTCAAAGAGGAACTGATATATATCCTATAAGGATTTATCTCTAAAATTAGGTAAAATAGATGGTGAAATACTTTTTATGAAAGTTCTATCATTAGGACCCAAGCTAATCAGATAGGAAAAAGTTTTGTCTTGTTGAGGTTGTTAATCAATGTTTTCCACATGTGCATGTTCATCTCACATATGTTATTCCCAAATTTGGTTATCAATCCAATATAAATTATATTCTTGGGTTCTTAACCTATGGTTTATCTCAAGAGGATAATATTCATTAGTGATCATATCTTCTTCTTGTAGAGCTTGTGGATCAAATTTGACTATTCTAGAAAGAAGATTTTTAGGATCAATTCTCCCTATAGGAGAAGATGTCATAAATATGATTCTTCTTTTAGGATCTATTTTTGAGGATGAACCTTGGTTAGGAGAGGAATTAAAAAAAAATCTATATGGATTTCAATTGCCTTTCTCTCACTTATTGATCTTTCTAAATAGGATTGGATAATCTCTTGTTGATTTATTTGGGATACCGTAAAGATAAACCATCCTTGAGAATCTCTTAGATGGTTCATAAATTTATATATTCCTAGATTATTTTTGTGTTTTTGAGTTTTATGAATGTTTTTTAATCTTCTTGTATAATTATAATGTAGGATCTCACTAACACTTATTGATGAGTCCCCAATAATGGTGAAAAAAATTATAGGCTATTGTTATACCTATCACTTAACCAATCAATGTATTGGTGTCATTTTCTATCAAGGCCAGTGTTTATAGGCTATATGAAATGAGACTGTTGGATATTGGAGTCTTATAGTTCACTATTTGGGGGGTTTATTTCTACCGTGATGTCTAAATCCTAAAAATAGTAAGTAAGACTCTATCTTTAGTTTGTATTAAAGTAAATTTAAAAGGTTTTCTAGTTGAAGATATCCTATAGCATTCACACAATCAACATATATAACTTAAACATATGGCATAATACATTATGGTGTCCTTCCTTGAATTGCCTAACTAGGTAGGATAGTGTGGTTTTCTAAAATCTAAGAATATTGTCTACTATCACTTTTAGACTTATGACAAATTATAAATATGGAGATAGGTTTAAAAACTTTATTTTATATGAAATTAAAATACATGCTATTTAAAAAATAAAAATCACTTGAATTTAATTTAAACAACATTTGCATGTAATGGAAACACACTTGTATTGAAAAGGAAATTCACACTTTGCCTTGAAAGGAAATCACTCTTTGCATTTAAAAAGGAAATTATACTTTGCAATAAATGAAATTACTCTTTATAGTAAATGAATTATACATAAATTAAATAAATAATTCTAAATTATAACTAAAAAATACCAATTTGTCCCAATCCTCAAAGAGAATTGGGCCCTTGCTCCTTAGAACATGAACAACTTTAGTAATGAAAAAGAATACTGAACTTTATTTCATTATCAAAGGAAAATATATAGATATGCAAAACTACATTAGAATGATTCTTTTGATTTATGATTGATTAAACTTTATAACTTCCAAAAAACTATCTAGAATTAGAAGGAGATGCATTTAAACCACATCTCAACATCTATTCATAGAATACAAAATTTGGTGATCTAAATGGCTAAATATGCTTATTAAAAATATAGACAATCTAGGAATCAGATCCCATGCTTATAGGAAGGTGTTGGAATTGACTCAACTAATAATAGACAAAAAATAACTAATATAGATCAAAAGAGATTATATTTGGTTTTACAAAATAGAAGTATAAATATATCCAGATCATTTTAGACCATTACTATGAGTAGTAATGTCTAAAATAAGACATTTAAATATGAAGAGTCTATTTATATATAATAGATATATTTAAAATCACTATCTTGATCAGTAGGATTTAGTTAGACATCCTTGGAGCATGCTTGGACATCTTTAGAGTATTCTGTATAGGTCTTTAGAGCACCTTTGAAGCATCTTTAGGGTGTCTTTAGAGTGCCTTTAGAGCATCTTTGGAGCATCATATCTTTCGATATTATTCATCGAATCCTTAAAACTATTGCCAAAAAATAGTCTCCAATTTTTTTTGATGTATTCTCAAAATTATCATTCCATAAGAATGTGTTTCTGTACACAAAACTATGCTTATTTCATCTAAGTTAGACACAATAACATGATAAAGAATAAAAATTGTATCATAAATAAACAAAGGACATTTGCATTAATTTATTACTTATATAAGACCTTAAATATTAAATGTAATGCAATATATAACCAAAAGGAAACACTTATGGAAAGTTTGTATTAGAGATAATGAGTTATATGAGATGCTCATCAACTAAACTAGATTGAAACACTAGATGATCATCATTCTCCCTCAATCAAATGACCCATTTCTTACATTGACATGTTTTTATCTAGGCCTAGAATATATTGGGAGTGATTAGGCCAACCCAAAGCTCAAATATCTCCACCATGGCATGATATTATGTATAAGCAAAACACAACTTTGGAGAAACTAAGGTAAAGTTTTCCATTTGTCATTTGATCCAAGCTTGCATTGCATATATGGTATTGAAGGTTTTTGAGCCATTCACCATTACCACAAAGACAACATATACATTATTAGATCATCATGGAAACCTTATATGTGTTCAAACACCTCCAAATCCTCTTGATACTCTTCCTTATACATCTACAACTAGGTTTAGCTATAGCCTTCTTTGTCCATATTCAATCTATATATTGTAATGAAGCATGTCTGTGTAATATTTTAAACATGGTTTGAAACATGCAAGTCAAGTGAGTCTATGGTGAACAATAAGGAATTACATATACCATGAGATCATTTTTAATGTGAATATCCTATAGAGAACACTCTAAGCTCTTGCAATTGACTCTTTCAAACCATGAATATGTCAATCATCCCTTCAAGACCTCAACCTATATTCATAGGGGTGATTTAGACCATTTAACTATGGTAATATGAGAAATTAATTTTTTATTATTATATTAAGATATTCCCTTTGATTTTCAATCCCCCTTTCAAGCATACAAGTCTTGCGATATTATGGAACATAAATTACAGGCTAACAATGGAGTCTCTTACTAGCAAAGGAGGTTGTGTTCAACATGGAGGTGCAGGAATATATTTTTTAATGAATAAGGTGTGAAAAATAATTAAAATTTTAATTTATAACTCCATTATATGAATTAACTTACTTGATAACCTAGGTCCTACTCTAAAATTGATCAAATGGACCATTCAGAAGGATAACATAAGAAATAGATTTTATGCCATAATTAAATTATTATAAGTATTTACCTAATGAAACCAATTGTAATTGGTCATATTTTACCATTAAATAACTTCCATAAAACCATTCTTACTCATTTAATTATTAAGTGAAGAAATAAAAGAAAACCTGGACCCTATCTAGATGAGTAAGCCATCTAGACACCCCTACATTGTTAGTGATTGTTCATAAATATGGGTGAATGAAATAGAAAACCAATGAAAAAATTGGAATTAAAATATGGGACCTATAAATTTAAAAAATATTATTCTCAAATCTCTTTGTCTTGACCGTATTGAGTGAAAATCTGAGGTCTTCCTGGAACTGTCCAAGACTGCACCAAAACAATTTTTCCTTAGCATGAAGAATTGAAAGCCTGTATATAAATTTAAAAACTTAGGAATGATTTTTTATGATTTAAATGACCTTTCATTCCTTATAGAAACATTTTAAATTTATTTAAGCTCTATTAATGGTAGAAAACTTATTTGATGCCTAGTTTGCACCTAATAGGTTTTCCTTACCTCTACTAATTCCTATGCTTGGATCTGATTTCGAAGGACTAATAGGAGATATTATGGATACCATGGATGATTAAATATGATAAATTATCTCCTGCAATAAACAACACCATTAAAAACCTATTCAACCAAGGCTCTAAAAGGCCCAAAACTACATATTTTTGCTCCCAAACTCCTCTCCTCCACTCCAAATGATTTGAAATGGAATTGAACATGTATAGATAGGGGAAACATGCCATAACTATGCTGAATTAATTCAAAACCAATTTTAATTATCCATAAGGTCACTTTTTCACTTAAGGTTTCTTTTTAGAAGCCCCTCAAGTCATCTAATGCACTTTTGAGGGTCTTTTATGAAAATTAGCTTTTTTAGACATCATTTTTGACCCATTAGAATCTAAAACACCTTGTACAAACCTTTTTAATGCCCCTAAATTCTTAAACACCCTATAAAATAGCTAGATCCCTCAATTATAGTTTAAGACCCATTTTTAGGCCTTTTCCTTAAAATCTCTAAATTTACCCTAAAACTTGTTAAAGTGTTTTAAAAGAGTGAAAGGAACATGAAGTAGGGTCATGAAGTGTCTTATATTTCCACCATTAGATCATCCAATACACTAGGAACCTACATAGCTCCTTACACCTCACCAAGACCTTAAAAGAGATTGTATTACACCATCAAATCAGGACTAGAAAGAGATTAGTCATGGAGGCAAAAGGTCACTAAATGGTCTAAGAGAGTGGCTGGATCCATCTAAGCAAAATTTTAATATGTAGGCCAATTTTGACCAATAGTTCCTAAGTTACTTACCTCACATGTACATTGTATTTTTAGTTGAAGAGTCTATTCTAAAACTTATCATTATGCATGCATCCTTACATGATTTAGAGCACACTGTTCTATTTTTGGACTCGTAAACTTAGATAACACTTGAGAGATAAGTCATTCCACATCCCAAGATTATTTATACTTATAACCTCCTAGTCCCAAAGGGAGGAAAATTTTGAGTATTAAGATTAATAAGAATTTTTGATAAGTTCTATTGTGTAGGTAATTTTGATTGATAGAGGTATCTTTGCTGTCATATTGACACCATGTGACCACTAACTCATTTTTCCCCAAGGTCAAAATGAAGATTAAAAACTAGGGTTTTAAAAATTTATGAGGAGTGAAACTCCATGATGATGATAATTCCATATATCCCATTATATCTAATATAAACTATCCATAAGTGTTATCTTTTGGCTATATATTTCATTACATTTAATAGTTAAAGTATTGTCTAAGTAGGAAATGAGTATAATTATCCTTTATTTGTATGTGATACATTGTCGATTCCTTATCTTATTATTGTTTCTAACTTAGATGAAATGAGCACAATTTTGTATATAGAAATACATCCTTATGGTGGGATCATTTTGAGAAGACATCAAATAGTTTTGACAATCTTTTTGGCAACAATTTTGAAGATTCAGTGAAGAACACATCAAGATATGAAGATCTATAGATATGAAAGAGCTCTAAAGACACTTAAAATATGCTTTGAAGATGCTTTAAAGACCTATTCAGAGTGCTCCAAATATGTTTAAACATGATCCAAATATGTCCATCTAAATCCTATAGAACAAGATAGTAACTCTAAATATATCTATTATATATATACAAACTTTCCATTTTTAGATATATTTTTTTAGAGATTACTATTTATAGTAATGGTCTAAAATGATCCAGATATAAGTATATTTATTTTTTTTTAAACCAAACTTTATCTCTTCAAATATATGTTAGTTATTTTCTATCTATCATTAGTTGAGTTAGTCTCAATGCTTCCCTATAAGCATGGGATATGAATCCTAGATATTCTATTTTTAATAAGTAGATTTGGCCATTTAGATCACCATATTTTGTATTCTATGAATAGTTATTGAGATGTGATTTAAATACATGTTTCCTTCTCATTCTAGATATTTAGTTAATCAATGAATAGTTAGTCAATCGATAGTGATCATAAATTAAAAGAAGCATTCCAATGTATTTTCACATACATGTGCATGTTCCTTTGATAATGAAATAAATTTTAGTAATATTTTCATTATTGAGTAAAATATAATCCTATTCTAAGGAAGGAACAAGGACCCACTTCTCTCCAAAGATCATGATAAATTGGTATTTTTAGTTTATAGTTTAAAAGTATATTTCTTTAATTTAGGTATAATTCATTTTAATACAAAGTGTGATTTCCATTTTTAACACAAGTTTGATTTCCCTTTTCAACACAATTGTGATTTTATTTTCAAAAGCAAAGTGTGAATTTACTTTTAATACAAGTGTGTTTCCATTAAATACAAAGGTGGTTTCAATGCAATTCAAGTGAGTTTTATTTATGCAAGAGTGTGTCTTTTAATTTTTTAGGAAGTAAAGTTTTTTAAATCATCTCCATATTCAAAATTTGTCAAGAGTATTTTAAGTAACAATAGACAACATTCTCACATTCTAAAATATCACACTATCCTACCCAATTGAGAAATTTGAGTGAGGACACCATAATGTATTATGCCCAATGTTTAAGTTTTGGATGTTGATGGTGTGAATGGAAGAATCCTTTTAACAAGGAATGCCATAGGAGATCTTTAATTATTATACCTTCTAGATTTACTTATCTACAATTTAGAATTATAATCTTATTTATTTTTCTTAGGATTTAGACATCACAATAGAGTAAACCTCCCCAACAATGAACTATAAACTCAAATATCTAATGATCTCATTTCATATATCCTTAGACACTATCCCTCATATAAAATGACACCAATCCATTTATTGGTTAAATGAGAGGTATAATGAGAACCTATCATTTTTGGTGCCATCCAAGGACACTTTTAATCAATAAGTGTTAGTGAGAACTTATATTAGAGTTATATAGGGAAAATTAAAAAATATTCATAAAACTAAAAAACACAAAAACAATCTAGGATTCATTAGATTTATGAACCATCTAAGATATTCTTAAATATGATTTATATTTAAAGGATCTTAAGTAAAACAACAAGAAGAGAGGATCCTATCCTTACTAGAAAGATCAAGAAGTGAAAGAAATGTAATTAAAAATCATATATAATTTTTTTTATTCTTAGCCTAAACAAGGTTCATCCTCACAAACAAATCCTACAAGAATAATCCTATTTAGGTCATCTTATCATATAGGGAGAAATGATCATAAAAATCCCCTTTTTAGAATAGTCAGATTTGATCCATAATCTCTACAAGAGGAATATCTGATCACCAATGAAGATTCTACTCTTGGGGTAGACCATAGGTTGAGCATCCAAGAAGATAATTTATATTGGATTGATAACTAAATTTGGGAAGGAAATATGGGATATGAACATGAACATGTGAAAAACTTTGATCGATAGCCTCAATAGGACATAACTTTTCCTATCTGATTAGCTTGGTTCTTGATGATAGAACTTCCATGAAAAATATATCACCATCTATTTTACCTAATTTAGAGGCAAATCCTCAGAGGATTAGAGATTATTTCTTCTTTGAATTTTAGGTTCTCTACCAAACATATGACTATGCCACTAACAATTAAAACTTGAAATTATTCTGATCTACACTCAAGGATGTAGCCATGAGATAGTTTGTGGGCCTTCAGGGTACTTCAATAAGAACTTGGGATGAAATGGAGACTATATTTATTGATAACTATTAGGATTATTAAAAATTTAGAGAATGGAAAAAAATACTTTTTAAAAATCAAACAAAATGAAGATGAAACCTTAGAAGATTACCTTGACAGGTTTATATTTATCCATAAATGAAGTGGTTACCAACTCACTAAAGAGGCTATCAAGATAGTTTTTATTAAAGGTTTAAATGATTATACAAATTATTATTTAACCTAATGGGAAAGGGTGACATTAACAAGTTTACATTTCATTATATTTAATTATTATGTACTAACTACTCTAGGACAAGACCTGGTA
This sequence comes from Torreya grandis, assembly GCA_037957365.1. NCBI lineage: Eukaryota > Viridiplantae > Streptophyta > Pinopsida > Cupressales > Taxaceae > Torreya > Torreya grandis. The sequence continues at coordinate 484,111 of JARHVA010006473.1, read as the reverse complement.
TAAGGAAATCAAGGTTAATAAAATCACCTGAAGTTGGCCAATTAATAGAAGAGAATTTGATAATTTTAAGATATATATTATAGTGTAATTAAAATCCAAATTAGATATATTTAAATAAAAATACAATTCTACCAATGTTTAACAATTGTTAATATGTTGTCCTAGATGCAGACTCAAACATGTAGTAAAAGATTGTCCTTTAGACAAATAGAGGTATGTGGTATTTGCGACCTAGACCATGATACTAAGAATTGAAACATCTTCCTACCATGAGAAATCAAGTAAAATAATAAGTACATGTATTTAAGGAAGTTAATTTTATCTAAATACAAGGAAACCCATACTCCCAACCTCAAAATCAATTTGGTCTGAGATTTCCTCCTAATCAATGGATGACACCATGGGCTTGATAAGTCAAAATACCAATATGGGGACCACCATAACCATAACCATGGGGTACTCAAGAATGGATTCCATAGATGTAGATAATGCCTCAAAATCCTTCACAACCTTGGGCACAATAATAAAACCAACAACCCCATTATGTATAATAGTCACCATCTCAAACTTAGCCAAAACCAATTGAGAAGTAGGTTAACCAATAATAATTACCTATCCAACTAGTGTAAAATCCTCATAATAGGAAAAATACATTTGTTTATGGAGATGATCAAGAAATTAATATTTCATGTGGTTCAACTGAGTGTAACAATGTTAAAATTAGATCAAAAAAGGTAGTAGGAGATTGACCCGTTACCATAACTGAAATTATTAATGATGAAAATAGTCTTGCATCATTTCTAGACCAAGAAACAAATGAAAAAAAGGTAGAATCCAAAATTTTACCAATCATAATTTAAGATTTCGCTATTGTTCTATTTCTTGAGAGACTTAAGGAAGAGAAACCTAGAGAAGATTCTAAATTAATGCATGGATTAAAAGAGATGAAGATAAAAAATTCCACTACTAAGAGACATTAATGATATTCTTGAGTTTAATAAAATCATTAAATGATTATACATCAAAGCACTCAGAAGGAAGAAGCAATATCCTAAAAAAATTTAGGTAATAGGTAATTTTACTAATTTACTAGAAAGAAACATACGTGTTACTATATATAGAGACCCTGGTAGTCCTGTGATGACTATGATAATTGGGAAAAAGTATATTCCAAATGCACTTATAGATCTAAGTGATACCATTAACATAATGACTATCAACATATTAAATTTTTTATCTCTCATAGGGCTTTAGCCTACCACTATAATCTTGTAAATGGTAGATCAATCCATTGCTACCCCTAAAGGAACCATAGAGAATGTACAAGTCACCATAAAATCCTAGGAATATCTTATGGATTTCATAATCCTTCAACCTAAACCAAATAGGGTAGGATATCTAATCATTATTGGTAGACCCTAGTTAGGTACACTTGCAACATGAATTGATTGTAGATATGGAAACATGACCATTTCAAATGGAATTCACTCCAAATAGATATCTCTTTATCCACCTTATAGATATTCAATAGGTCTTTTGTCAGGAATCTAGAACAACAAACATGCTTTGATACCAACTGTTAGGACCCAGAAGCACCATTGATTACCAAGTACAAGCAACTTAATATGCAAAAATTAACCATAATTAAAAAGTAACTAGAATTTAGAAATAACACAAAATATGAGAGACAATGCCCAATTGTATTAATACTCTTCCAGAAGGAAATACAACAAAGAAGATGCCACAGTCTTCTTCCTTACATCTCTAGAGCTCACACACATCTAGAGCATAAACAATAAATCTCTTCAAGAGTTATCCCTCTCTTACGGTCCCAACACACAACTCAAACACAGAGTTGGTGTTCACCTCCACCAACTAGTAACAATACTGCCAGTCAACCAGTCAGTAACATTACTACCAGTACACCGAGTATACCCACATACTCAAACTGAGTACACAACACACTCTAAGTAGATCTCCCATGAACTTGCAATAACCTGCAACTCAAATGATCTTACTTATGAAAGGATCTACCTTGCCTTCCTCTATGCTCAATGACCGAGTACACACCGTACTCCAAGTAGATCTCTCCTGATATTACTACCTATTGTGTTGCTATCCTCCCTGATCTTGCACACCTACAAATCAATCTAGTTCTGCACACCTATAAACTTGGATCCTGCACCCACATACACCTACAGATTAACCGATCTTACTTACCACATGTAGATATCCTAATGTGGCCTTGCACACCTGCTGACCAAGATCCTACATACATGAAGAACCCTTATGATTCTCCAAACCAGCACCCACACTTGGCACTATGGCATTAGGAGGAACACACCTTGATCTCTTCACATACAAAAGGAGCCAATATTTGCTCTCTTACTCTCTAGCACAAATTACAATACAGCCCATGAGTCTATTATATAGATCTCATGCAAACAATAATTAGACATCTAATTACAATAATTAGATCTGTAGCTCAAGACTATAATTAGCCTTCTTACATGTAAACAACTGGTTCATTAACTAACTGTCTGTAACACTTGCAGTTCTAAACTGCACAGGCGACCGATGTTGGTCCCTGTCTGCCTGGGGGTGACTGACATCAGCCGATCACTGACCGTCATCGGTAGCTTCCTGTCTCCACTTGACCGACATTGGTTGGCTTGACCGATGCTGGTGACTATGACACTTAGCACCCTCCTCCAATGTCTGCATCAGTGAAGCTTTTAGCTCCACAACCTAACAATCTCCCACTTGGAGATAAACAATTGCACTGTACCTATACCTGTACACTGTCTAATCTATTTCCTGGCTTGTATCCCTCTTTAAGCTTAACCCTAAAGACCAACCACCACACATCCTGTGGTGCAAACCCTGTCATCTAAGCAACCTACCACATCTACATCTACAAACCCATGTAGAAAAGAACATGAACCTGCATAGCATGTCAACCTACTGTTGGTCCCTCTCAGATACTTGAGAATCCACTAAACTGCCCTCCAGTGCTTCTTTCCTGGATTGACTACAAACTTTTTGACAACACCCACTACTGGGGAAAACTCAGATCTATACCAGACCTCATGTGATTTTAGACACTGAACTGTCCAGCCCTTGGTGTGCTCTGATTCTACATCCTATGTATTGAACCTTGCTAACACCTGATTCACATCAGCTCCCACTGGAGACAAAATCAACCTGTGATCTTCCATGTCTCTCATGCCAAAGAATTTCCCTGCTCCCAAATTCTTCATGGCAAAACACTGAACTAACCTTACCTTTAGCTCAACAAAACCCTATATGTATGAACCTACTAGCTAGCATACCATCCACATATAGTAACAAGATAATGTTGCAATCATCATCCACATGGTAAGACAAACACAATGGTTACACTGACATTGACTAAAGCCCTGCTTTGTCATCCACCTGTCAAACCTGCACCACTGTCTTGCAGCTTCCTCAAGACCATATGACCTAGCCTTCCATCTCACGTATCCATTCTCTCTATTCTTTAACTAAGGTATCCATTCATCTTAGTGCTTTCATACCAGCTGACAACCCTACCAAATCTCCCATTTGGTTTTGCATCCTGTTCATGCCATGCTCCCACTGTTTCATAGATCCTTCCTGCTCTATAGTGAGAAAAGAGTATAAAGAAGAGGAATAATGAATTTGAGGCTTACTTACCCTTTCAGTCCTCCCCATGGGCATTTGAGACTCCTTGATAGCTTGCTGTTAGCCCAAAATTTGTTACAGTGACCGACCTCAATCACCACAAAATCTGCATCCGATCGATATCAGTTCCCATGCAACTATCCTTTCTACCAATGCTAGTTTTCTAATCGACATCAGTCTTACCTAGTCATCGACATCGGTTCTCTGACCGACATCAACAGCCACCCTGCCTGACACCATCGGCTCTGGTCTACACATGACTGACATTGGCACCTGTCTGTTTGACGCCAGTTCCCTTTGACCAATGCTGGTAATTGTGTTCACCTATGAGTGATGAATTTTTACCCGTGAGCTCTCCATGGATAAAAACCCTATCCAAACCACCCTGCTTAGAGATGTCCAACCTTCTCCACTGATCTCTGTCTGTCATCTCCTCTAGAAACACCAAGGCTTTCCAGTTCTTAAGTTTGTCAAACACATCTAACTTCCTCTTAAGAACATACATCTCCTTCTTGCTCATGTGACCAAGCCTACAAAGCCACATCTTTACAATAAAAGAAGAATCAGTAATATAAGCAAGTAGATAAAGAGTACCTGCTTTCTTACCACATGCTAATTCAAGTGCATCCACTGTGAGAGTTCTTGTGCATCTCTCATCACCCAACTTTCCTGAAGCAATTAGCTACATCTTCAAGACTGGGACCTGCATGACCTTCTTCAACACCCATGTGTTGGTTGCCTACAATTTCAGTCACACTTCCCCTTTGCCAAAACTTTGACAAGGCTCACCAACCCCTCTAATTGGGGCTGCATGGAAAGAGGCAATAGAATCTATAAAACAAGATTCTACTTTATCCAAGGAACATCCCAGAGCATCTTGTGCAACAACACCTGCAACATCTGCTTCTTTAGTTCCTTCATGCTGATCTGCTACCAACCAAAATTTTTTCTTTACCTACTCTTTCTTTCCATAACACCATAATTGACCATTCATGCTTTTCAATTCCTCCATTCTTAGTGTACTTTCTTTTGCCATTACCATACTCCCACTCAATCAAAAACCCTGAGAGTGACTTGTAATCAAACACAAACTTGCTCCCTGCAACCTTAGCTCTGATACCACTTGTCAAGAATCTAGAACAACAAACATGCTCTGATACCAACTGTTAGGACCCAGAAGCACCATTGATTACCAAGTACAAGCAACTTAATATGTGGCAATTAACCATAATTAACAAGTAACTAGAATTTAGAAATAACATAGAATATGAGAGACAATACCCAATTGTATTAATACTCTTCCAGAAGGAAATACAACAAAGAAGATGCCACAGTCTTCTTCCTTACATCTCTAGAGCTCACACACATCTAGAGTATAAACAATAAATCTCTTCAAGAGTTATCCCTCTCTTACGGTCCCAACACATAACTCAAACATAGAGTTGGTGTTCACCTCCACCAACCAGTAACAACACCGCTAGTCAACCAGTCAGTAACAATACTACCAGTACACCGAGTATACCCACATACTCAAACCGAGTACACAACACACTCCAAGTAGATCTCCCATGAACTTGCAACAACCTTGCAACTCAAATGATCTTACTTATGGAAGGATCTACCTTGCCTTCCTTTATGCTCAATGACCGAGTACACACCATACTCCAAGTAGATCTCTCCTGATCTTGCTACCTATTGTGTTGTTGTCCTCCCTGATCTTTCACACCTGTAAATCAATTTGGTTCTTCACACCTACAAACCTGGATCCCGCACCCACATACACCTATAGATCAACCGATCTTAATTACCACATATAGATCTCCTAACATGGCCTTGCACACCTGCTAACCAAGATCTTACATACATGAAGAACCCTTCTGATTCTCCAAACTAGCACCCACACTTGGCACTGTGGCACTAGGAGGAACACACCTTGCTCTCTTCACACATAGAAGGAGCTAATATTTTCTCTCTTACTCTCTAGCACAAATTACAATATAGCCCATGAGTCTATTATATAGATCTCATGCAAACAATAATTAGACATCTAATTACAATAATTAGATCCACAACTCAAGACTATAATTAGCCTTCTTACATGCAAAAAATTGGTTCGTTAACTAACTATCCATAACACTCGTAGTTTCGAACCACATAGGTGACCGATGTCGGTCCCTATCTACCTGGGGGTGATCGACATTGGCTGATCACTGACCATCATTGGTAGCTTCCTGTCTCCACCTGACCGATGTTGGTTGGCTTGATCGACGCCGGTGACTGTGACACTCAGCACCCTCCTCCAATGTCTGCATCAGTGAAGCTTTTGGCTCCACAACCTAACATCTTTATGAACAAATATGGGTGGATCAACCTAAATAAAATCAGACTAGTGTGTCTTTATTATCCATGGTTACCATAAAATAACACACCCAATATTTTGAGGAATAAATGATAGAATATTTGGACCCAGGAAGCCTAGTTATGAAGTCTGACAATTTAGCTCCAAAGTTTGAAAACCTAACTTTGAAGATTGATAGCTTAGCTTGGAATACTGATAGCTATGCTCTAAATATGAAAAATCATGAATGGGGAGAATCTAATTCCACTATTGATAATAAAAAAAATGTCATATGATCACCAAACATGTTACATGGTTCATAAAACATTCAACAAGCCATAGTTCACTAGGCTCAAAATGCGCAGAATTCATTTTTACATGATTTTCATTGTCCATTGACCAATATGTTCTCCATAAGTGAAAACTTTTACAAATATGTAGCTACAATTCACATGTTACTACCACACACATTTGTATTCAATTCCTTGATGAGTGAATACAAATAATTAAATTCCAATATTTCAGGCATTAAGCAGATTGCAATTTAACTTGGTAAACTATTGAATATCAATAACTAGTTAATTGACTAGTAGGAAAGAAAAGTGCTTGATGTATTGGTACAAAACACAAAATATTTTAGTTTGGATTACAGTGATATAAAAGGAATAAATTATAATGTATATATACATCACATCTACACTAAATATGTTAGACCAGTCAGATAACCACAACAAAGAATTAACCCAACCTTAAAAGAAATTATTAAGTAGGAGATAGAAAAAATATTAGAAGTTGGTTTTATTAATCTCATATCTAATAGTCAATGGGTTTCACCTCTATTAATTTTCCATAAAAATAATTGAAAATATAGAGTTTGTGTAGACTACAAAGAACTGAATAAATCCACTATGAGAGACTAGTTTCCTTTGCCCTTTATTGATCAAGTTTTGAACAACTTGGTAGGAAAATAATATTTTTATTTATTATATGGATTAAGTGGATATAATCAAATTATAATAACACCTAAATATCAAGATAAAACTATATTTAATGCCCTTAGGGAACATTTGCCTATATAACCCTTCCTTTTTGATTGTGTATTACACCTTCTACCTTTAATAGAGTAGTGTTAGGTATATTTTCTAATCTTAAAAATGATTATGTGGAACTGTACATTATGATTTCACTATCCATGACACTAAATTTGATGAAGATTTGAACATTTTGGATAAAGTTCTTATCATATGTGTGTAACACCAAGTATATTTGAGTAATGAGAAGTGTATCATAGTGGATGATGAAGGGATAGTCTTAGGACATCATATGAATAAAAGTAGATCCCAAAAATATTGAGGTAATTTATAACCTCCCCATTCCTCAAATATAAAAAGATGTTAATTTTTTGTTTGATTATGTAGGATATTATAGAAGATTTATTGAAGACTTTAGTACGATAGTTGTACCTATGTTTTATTTACTAATAAAAGATAGTGAATTTGTATGGAATGATAAGTGTCAAGAATATATTGAATCATTAAATAGCAAACTCATGATTTTTCCAATCTTAAAATAGCCAAATTATCAAAAGAATTTTCATATCTATACTGATGCTTCCAATAATTCATTAGGAGTAGCTCTAAGATAAAAATATGAGGATGGAAAAATGTATGCCATTTATTGTATCAACAAGAATTTTACTCCCATTAGAGAATAACTACGCTACAATAGAAAAAGAATTTATTGTTGTTGTTTATGCCATAAATAATTTTAGACATTATATCATTGGTTATCAAGTATTTATCTATAAAGATCATTCAACTATTAAGTACTTGATGAATAAACTAGTAGTAGGTGGAAGACTAATTAAATGGCTACTGGTGTTGCAAAAGTTTGACATTACCATCATAGATAAACTTAGGAAGTATAATGTTGTTGTTGACTTTTTGGTCTAGATTTATCATTACATGTGAAGATGAAACTATGGAGGATTCTTTTCCAGATGAACAAATATCTTATATATCCACATACCCAAAATGGTTTACAGATATGGAAAATTACTTAGAAACAGGGAAGTTTTCTCATTTCTTTACTTTTAAGGAAATAAAATGTTTGGTTAGAGATAGTTGTTATTTAAAATGGTTTAAAGGCATTTTGCTTAAAATTGGAAATAATCATGTACTTCATAGGTGTGTTAGAGAAGATGAAGTGTATGACATCATAGGATCATGTCATAGATCACTAGGAGGAGGACATTATTCAGTAAAAAAGGATAATTTGTAAGATCTTTGGTGTAGGTTATTATTGGCCATATCCTTATAATACTATAAAAACGTTTGTAAGGTAATGTGATCCTTGACAAAGTATGGGTAAGACTACTTTGTCCTCTAAAATTACTCTCCATCCTCAAATAAGTTTAGAACCATTTGAAAATTGGGGTTTAGATTTTATTAGACCAATCAACCCACCATCTCAAGGAAAAGAGTATTTATTAGTATGTAATGATTATGTTACTAAGTGGGTTGAAATGTAGGCACTCACCTTTGTGAGGGAAAAAATAGTTATTTATTTCCTATATCATAAGATCATGTTGAGATTTGGAGCTCCTAGATCTATTATTTCAAATCAATGACCCCAATTCATGTCCAACATGATCAAGGATTTTACATAACTATACTATATCAATCACAAGAAATCCTTGCCATATCATACCCAAGCTAATGGGAAAGTGGAGGTCACTAACCAAGAGCTAGAAAACATTCTAACCAAAATAGTGAATAATAGTAGAAAAGATTGGGTAGATAGAGTACTTGAAACAGTTTGGGCATACAATACAATATGGAAGATAACCATAGGATTCTCTCCTTATGAACTGGTGTATGAAAAGAAGCATTTATTACCAATAGAGTTTGAATTAAAAATATCAAGGGCAATATCTAATATGGGAATTGATTTTGATGAAGTAAAAAAAGAAAGAATCATGAAACTAAATGGGCTGGATGAACTGAGAATGGATGAATTCACTCAAACTAGCATGATCTAGAAGTAGAGAAAATAATGACATAATACTCACATCAGAGAAAGATAGTTTCAAGAAGATTATTGGGTGATTTTATTTGATTCTAAATTCTAGAATTTCAAAGGCAATCTCAAGACAAGATGGTTGGGAACATACCTTATCAAAACTATTTACAGTAATGGCTCTATCTAACTTCAACTAGTTGATGATGAACAAAGGACACTTTTGGTCAATGGTCATAGGATTAAAATGTATATAAGACCTCTCATCAAGGAAGAGTTAATTGAATAGAATCAAGACCAATTGAACTTTGTGTAAGAATCTAGTTCTTCCACTAAGGTCAAATGATCTTTGTAGCAGACATCTAATAAAGGGGGTGAGGTGAAAACTAACAAATGGAGGTTCTTCTCCCTTAAAAATTCAAAAAATGAGAAAATATAAAAATGAGAAAATAAAAAAAGTATAAAATATTAAAAAATTAAAAATATATAAAAATTACTAAAAGTTGAAAAACAAAATTTGCACTTTTTAGAAGAAACATCTGCATTAAACATAAATTGTTGTCTTGTTAGCTAACCTATATTCTCAAACTTATTTGTCCTTACAAGACACATGGTAACTTTAGGAGATAGGCATGGATCCCTAAAATAGAGGTACAATTATATTTATTTCCCAAAGTTTAAGTATTTTCTATTTCATGTTATGCATGTATGATCATTAGATAGACCACTTTTTCAAATGGACAAGTTCTTGTGATGCAACATAGATATGACTAAGGCTGGTATCATCTCTAAAGTTCAAGATTTGATGTGAAGTTTTAAAAATATATTTTTGAAAAGATATTAATTTATTCAAAAATTAGTGTGGATATTATTTTATGTACTTTTAGTTATGACCCCTCACACCATGTCATTGATAGTAACCTACAAAGCACTTTCTCATTAAATTCTACATGATCTAAAATGCTTAGCCATAATTGTTTCCATAATTTTGTGATACACATTTATTTAGTATTCATTATTAAATCACATTCCTAATTCCTTGCCTCACTCTATACCCCATGTAATTTTGAGATTAGTTTTTCATAGTACAAGTAGATTTTTGAGAGAATAGTGATAACTCTAAAGATAGGAGGCAAGGAGAAGAAAACTAAACCAAAGTCAGAAGATGCATTACTACAAGATGAATCAGTTAGGGATATTTTTTAGATGGTAGGATGGCTAATTTTTTTGAAAATATTTTAGGGTTTTTAGGAAAATATTATCTAGGATTTTTTTTTTAAATTTTGATAAGGATCATTCTATTTCTTGAGGCAACCATATTATGGTGGATTCATTTGTGATTAGTGCACTCTCTATAATTCCTAAAGAAGGTGTGGTTATCAATGATAAATAAAGTTATATCAGCTTATTTCAAATGTTCATTGATAAAAATGAGTTCCATCCTAGATTGGCCAAAACCCCACAAGGTGTGGCCAAAGGAATCATGTTAGATAGTCTACCACCACCATGGCACAATGTTACATTTTGAGTCAAGAAGTTCTTACTTGTGATGGACAATTCACTATATTCAATGGAGATGCCATGTGACTTATCATTCATTTGAGGAAAGGAGCCACTAGACTACAATACTAGGTAAATGTACCATCCTTTATTAACCATGTTATAATTATTATTTCTAAAAAATTAAAAATGGGAGCTAGGTTAGTCAAACATCATGGATTGATTAACCTCATCTATCGACATCATTTTTTGTAAAAACTTAAGTGTGAAAGAGCCTGGTTGTCATTTCTATAAAAATCCTCCTAAATTTTTCTAAAAAATCCCCATGTCCTAGTTTTCCTCTCACAACATCACAAATAGAAAAAGGTCTAATTTTTGATGCCCTCAGCTTCAAATATGTTGCATCAAAGATCAAAAAGAAAAATGGGGGTTTCATAAAAAATGCTACTCTACCAATCAAACCTGGGGAAGTCATTAGTTTATTGTCAAAGAGGAAGAATTAGATGTATAGGTAGCTAAAATTTTGGTAAGCTCAAGATCTTCTATAGAAGTTACAGATGTTGAACAAGTAGTTGAATAAGAAATCCCTACATAAGAAATTGTAGTTAAAGAATAAACCCTTGTAGAGGAAGTTGCATCTGAAGAAGAAGAAAGACCTCTACCATCTGTAATTGATAAGGGTAAAGCTCCACATATATAAGAAGACTCATCTTCTCCCTAGCCTAATCATGAATAAGAGGAGTTGTATCATGTCATGAATCTATCCTAGCATGAGGAAACAATTCAATAACAATAGGTAGAATTAGATTTTCTATGATCAACACTACAAGGTAAGAACCAAACTATTTCTTTTTTGGAAAGAATATATGAAGAATCTATTGCTCAAGTTAGGTCATAAGAATTAGTTCTTATAGTAGTTAATGTTGAGTAGACCAGAATACATATTATATGTTTTCATAGTCTCATGAATTGAATACTTTATAAAATTCCCTTTTCAATAAAGATGCCCAAATTGTTAATTTAAAATTTTTTATTATCGGTAGAGATACTTAGATTAATAATTTTTAATAGTATATTTATGGTAAAAATACATTACTTAACAAACTATTTTTATACAATAGCTGACCACTCAGACTGTTGAGTTGCAATCCTCCTTATAAGCTATGTAGAGGGAAACTAGGTAAATACTTTTACAAACTAAAGGACCTACAAGATCTAATCCTTCCTTCCCTCATCCACTTCATGAAATGATATCAATTTAGAAAAAATATCAACATAAGATTCAAAAATTGGAAGAATAAAATTCCAATATCAAAGCAAAGTCTCAACAATAGCTGTAGAAAGCTCAAACTTCCATTCAGAATATTTGTGAAATTTCTTAAAAATTGTTATCTTGTAGACAACCTTCCTCTTTTTATGTTCTATTTCTTCATTAATAATTTTAAAAATGGAAAATGTATTAATTTCTCTTGGTTTTCCTCATGTTAGTTATGATGAACATATGTTTATGGATGTCTTTCTAAAAATTACCATAGAAAGATAAAATGAAATATATGAATTCTATCTTATTAACATGTTGTTGGGTTACCAGTCTAGATTTCTAGTGAACTTATTTAGAGGGAAAACACAATTACCTACTTTACTTTCTACTATGAGAAACTAGAAAACATGGAATCAAGCACACAATAAATTCCTTTAATTTTATAACAATATAGGTCTATGTATAAGACCTCAATTTCTAGAGGCCTGTAAACTCCTTGCTATTTTCTAGCCTATGTACCATATGTGCATGAAAAATAAATAATATAAATTATTGAGATCAAATGTAGCATATTTTAGATATTTTATGAGCCAACATTCCACCAACTCCATTAATGTAAGAATATCTAGGTGGGAGACTTTAATTGTTACTTTAAATTGTAGGGAAGTTATGAGTCCCACCACCATCAAGTGGAGTCTTAGGAGAGCTCAAATAGTTTCAAAAATTATCACCCAAATATTAGATGATTGAGGATCAGATGTGTGGATTGGAATGATATTTATGCCTCCCATTCTTATTTATCCTTTATCTCCCTAGAAAAATTGGCACAGTCAGGCATAGATAGAATTTTAGGCAAGGCTTCACACACTAGTAAGAGATTATGGATTTATACCTAGAGGTCATCATGATTGGGGGTACCAATTTAATATCTATGATCTTAGTTAGTGATTAGAATCTATGCTTTTGGATTGAAGAATATTTCTTTCATTGGTTTGAAATAAGACTTGCAAAAGGTAAAGTGTGGGGGATAAATGATGAGAATTCCATATAGATCATTATATCTAATATAAACTATTCATAAGTGTTTCCTTTTGGTTATATATTGTATTTCCTTTAATAGTTAAGGTCTTATCTAAGTAGGAAAGGAGTGAAATTATCCTTTGTTGTATGTGATACATTATTGAATCTTTATCTTGTTATTGTGTCTAGCTTGGATGAAATGAGCATAGTTTTGTATACTGAAATACATCCCTATGGCAAGATCATTTTGAGAAGACATTAAACAGTTTTGGCAACCATTTTTGGAAATATTTTTGAAGATTAAGTGAAGAACACATCAATTTTTTAGGATCTATAGCCTTGAAAAATATCTGAAGACACTCTAAAGATGCTTTGAAGATGCTTTGAAGACTTGTACAGAGTGCTCCAAAGATGCCCAAGCATGCTTCGAAGATGTCTAGCTGGAATCTAAAGATCAAGATAGTAACTCCAAATATATATATATATATATATATATATATATATATATATATATATATATATATATATATATAATCTTCTTTTAGACATTACTATTCATAGTAATGGTCTAAAATTATTTAGATATAAGTATATTTCTATTTTGTAAAACTAGACATAATATCTTAGGATCTATGTTAGTTATTTTTTTTATCTATTGTTAGTTGAGTTAGTTCCAATGCTTCCCTATAAGCATGGGATCTGATTCCTAGATCTTCTATTTTGAATGAGTGGATTTGGTCATTTAGATTGCTAGATTTTGTATTATGTGAATAGTTGTTGAGATGTGCTTTAAATATGTCTCCTCATTCTAGATATTTAATTAATCAATGAATAGTTAGTCAATCAATAATGATAAAAAATTAGAAGAATCATTCTAGTATAGTTTATCATATTTTTATATGTTCCTTTGATAATAAAATAAAGATCAATAAACCTTTTCATTACTGAGTAAAAGATGATCCTATTCTAAGGAAGGAATAAGGACCCACTTCTCTTTGAAGATTAGGACAAATTGGTATTTTTAGTTTATAGTTTAAAAGTATATTTAATTTAATTATAATTCATTTTAATACAAAGTGTAATTTCCCTTTTTAATGTAAGTGTGATTTCCATTTTCAATGCAAGTGCAATTTCCTTTTTAAAAGCAAAGTGTGAATTTCATTTTAATGAAAGCATGTTTCTATTAAATGCAAAGGTTGTTTTAATTCAATGAAAGTGAGTTTTATTTATGCAAAAGTGTGTCTTTAAATTTCATAGGAAGTAAATTTTGTTAATTCATCTCCATATTGAGAATTTATCAAGAGCAATTTAAGTAATAATAGACGGTATTCTCACATTCTAAAATATTACATTGTCCTACCCAATCAGGTAAGTCAAGTGAGGACACCATAATGTCTTATGATAGATGTTTAAGTTATATATGTTTATGGTGTGAACTAAAGAATCCTTTTAACAAGATATGCCATAGGAGATCTTCAATTATCAAATCTTCTAGATTTACTTTTCTACAATTTAGAATTAGAATATTATTTATTGTTATTAGGATTTAGACATCAAAGTAGAGTAAACCCCCTAAATAATTAACTATAAAATAAAATATCCAATGATCTCATTGCATATAGACTTGGACACTAGCCTTGGTAGAAAATGACACCAATCCATTGATTGTTTAAATTAGAGGTATAATGACAACCTATCACATGACCTAGATCTGAATGCACTAGAGTAAAGGTAAAGTTAAACTTAGAAGCATCTAGGTGGTCACATCTTTTTACAATAGGTATTCTATATATGACACTTTGATCAAACCCAAACATTAGTTTTGATGCAACCATCCCAAGATGATGTTAGTATCTAAAGCTCCAAAAACATTAGATCCAAAATCTAACTATTATAATCCATCCTAATTTCTATTTGTTCTAGATCCAACATTATGTTAACATTAGAACCAACTAAGTATATTATTTATTTATCATTTCCATGCATATATTAGTTCTACTTTATATATTTAGCATATACCTAACATAATAATTTAATGTATGTTTATATCTAAATTTAGCATTTAATTGGCCTATTATAGATCTAATTATCACATTTATGCATTATCATTTCTATATTAGTAACCATATTAACACCAAGTGTCAAATTCCTTAATCTAATTTAGGGTTAAACATTTGGTTAACCTCATATTTGAACATAAAACCCTAGGTAAATTAAGGGTTCCTAATTTTTCTTGATTTTTGTGCTTTGTTGTAAATTTTAAATTTTTCATTTATGAAGAAATGGAAAATGTTAGTGCAAAAAAGCCAATTATAAATGGAAGATAAAGAAGCATTTATTACTCATCTCAATAATAAAAATAGCTTAATGGATGCATTTTTGTATGTTACAATAGATGAAATATGTAAACAAGATAAAAACTAAGGCCACCTCACCTATTGATAGTGAATCTTTAGAAGGTAATTATAATAATATAAAAATGACACTTGAGTTATAAGAGTGTTACTTCAGACCACCCATCCCTAGCTTATCCTTGGACCTATCTTAGGGCCCATTTATAAACTTATCTAGCCTTTTTGTGGACCACATGCATCCGTAAACATCCCTAAAGTAGTCATAGACCCTTACTTTACCATCTTATCCCTAATGCCTTAAGTTATACCACTTAGACACTAGTGCCATAATTTGGATAGTAGTGCCAATAAAGTTAGTGTCCTAATTTGGGCACTATTATCCTTTTCCTACCATTGGCCACCAATGGATATATTTTCAAAACAAAAAACACCTAGGGTCAACCTCGACCTATTTTAAACCCACACAATCACTAGAATAATAAATATGCATGATTTTTATCCCTTTATCCATTAGATGGAAATGAGATGAAAATAACATAAATAAACTCATAATAATTTATACACAATCAAGATTATCAATCCCTATTCTACCCTCCTTCTGTATAAATCCATCTATAACCATCCCAAGCTCAAAATACTTAGATTTATAGTCTCAATATCCACTCAAAATCACTCAAACATGAATTTATACTATCTTCAATTATACTTACACTAGAGCTTAGGTGGGGATAACTACATCAAGATTTATCCCTATGTAGAGTATTAGTATGCAGCCAACTCTCATCATAACAGGATGTTGAGGATGTCTGGCCTACCTCACTAACATCACACTTTGATACTCATTTCAATTGGATGCCCTATTAACATGGAAATTTAGGGTTTGAATATAAAATTAGTTTTAAAAGGTCACCTAAAAGGAATCAAAACTCATGTGCATAGGAATAGTCTTGGTAGACTCAAACACAAGTGCACCTAGAATCTTGAAATAGTTATGCACATAAGACACAAGCACCAAAATAAGGATGTCACATCTTGATTTCTCTCTAGTTGAATAACCTATTTAATCCATGGATTATTATGGTTGTTTTTTATTTAACTACGATTTAATTAAGATTTATGTCATATGATAATTATGGGATAATTATATGTTGCTTAATTTACATGATTTATTTTCTATGAGATATTTGTACTTTTATATTCTATACATTATGATCATGTTTGTTAGCTTATACAACAATATTTTATGGATTTCATAATGTTACTAGTTAACTACCTTCATTATTGTGAGGTGGATGTAGGATAGATCTATCCCTCAAAGTATGATGGAGAGAGAGCATCATCAGAGAGGATGGTGTAGATGGAGGCATTGGGAGATGATAGAGAGAAAAACCAAAAACCCATGCATACACCATAATATAATGACACATTTCATGATTATTGTTTGAGTTATATAGTTATGGTATGTTTAGATTTTTTATTATGTATGTTTATTGTGATCGTTTACTATTCTAAGATCATGTTGTTGATTGCATAATTTCACTAATCTAGTTATTAATGCATTAATAACTATTAATTTTATTGTTGGGTTGATTGAATGAGTCTATTATTGTCTTCACATGAATTACTACTATTTTAATAATAATTGAATGGATGTATTGTACATAGCTGAGTGTTTGTATAAATATTACTTTGTTGGATTCTATGTTATAGTAATAGACATATTCTTTTACTTATCTCGAACAATTTATTAAGTGATTGATTATGTTATAAAGTTGATATTATTATAATAGTTTCAAAACCTGTAATAAGACATTAATAAGATATAAGTTTTTTTAAGGCTTTAATAGATGATTTTAGTTGGCATGATTAAAAAATTAATGTTTTTGACTTAATTATAATGTTTAGGAAATTAAAAAAATACTATGCAAAGTGTTTTAGATAATATCATCATTTAACAATTATATATATATATATATATAGAGAGAGAGAGAGAGAGAGAGAGAGAGAGAGAGAGAGGGAGAGAGAGAGAGAGAGAGAGAGATCATTGTGTTTATTTAATCTTGCTGAGCTCTATGGTTATATGTTTAACCTAGGAAGTTAACTTCTAGTTCAAACTTGAATGCATTGTGTTTGATTATTAGATGAATTGGTAATATTTTCAATGGTATTTTAAAGTTAAATATATATTACCTTGTCCTATGGTCATTATGCTATCAATACTTGTCAGTTATTGACATTACATGGAATTATAATGTTTTTGGACTCGTCATTTACTCAATTTGCATGGGATATGGGAAGTTGATGTTAGTATTTGATAAATTCCAAAGGAAGCATAATACTAAGGATTATATAATGATTATTTAAATGGTTATTGAGAAGTTTCAATATTAGTAGGGTTTATAATCTCTCATTAACTTGAGTTAACAATCATTTTTATCAAACTATTATGCAAGTTTGGGAAGTTGGCTACATGAAAAATGGTGGCAGACTATATCTTAGTGGAGTTAAATTGAGTTATTATGGGCACACACAGTTTTAGTCAATTTTTTCTAACAAGAAGAGGGGAGACATTGATGACAAGTAAAGTAACAAAGAATAATAAAGGAAAGGGGAAGAGGCCTTTGAGGGCATGACATATAAGAGTGTAGTAGGTAAAAAGAGAAGAAAGTGTATTCAAACTAAGGAAAGAATATATATTCAACTTCCTTGGAATTATAATCATCTCTATAGGTTGTGATGTACTTAAATTCATGTGTGTTGTGTTTGTTGGATTTTTGGGAAGGAATTGATAAAAGGTATTTATTGGGTTTCATTGTTTTAGAAATTAAAAAAAAAATAAAGGGATGTATGTAGGGCTCTATGGATGGATCAACCATCCACATAACCTTACATCTAACCTAGATAACCCTAAGTGGAATGGGTAGAGATGTAGGTTTTCAACATGATTATATAGTTCTATGGAAACTTTGTATTTATTTTCTTTGAATTTTATAAACCCTATGAAATTCATTGTATGATTATTTCATTTAATGGGTATTTTGGATAGGGTTTTTGACTCAGTTTTGGTTATTGAACTAGTTTAGGGACATAAGCTTTAATGCTCAAACTTAGGTAAAATTCTATATGGGTTATATAGGATTCGATTGTGTTTATACCCAACTAGGAATTTGGGTGAAAGACATTATATGTTTTTAAAATAAATTTAACTATGTATGAAAATGTATACACACACATGTATATGTATATAATTAAGATTAATGTCTGATCACACACACACACACACACACACACACACACACACACACACACACACACACACACACACACACACACACACACACACACACACACACAATTATGATATGCTTATAAACATTATTAGTATAAAGGGTAAAATGGGTACTTTGTTATATATTTAATGTTTAGTTGAAGCATTAAAATAAGGTATTTAAATATTTAAATATAGATATTATTAGGTTGTTTTACGACTAGATTTTTTATATATGTGGAATATAAACAAATAAATAAGTTTTGATTAATGTTTGTTTCGTGGATGAAATAATATTTTAAGTTACTTTGTTATATTGGGTAATTTGCAGTTTAGATATAATTCTTACCCAAATGGTATGTTTATATTAAGGACTATTTTTTTTCTATTCATTATTCTATAATAAACTAGATGATACTAGATTTATTGTATTTGATGGACTAAATGTATGCATTTAATATTTCTATACTTAGCATATTTATATATGTTAATAGGGAGTATTTTGATTGAATCTATTAGTTTTATATATTATTATATTTTAACTAAATCTTGCATTAAGGACACTAAATAAGTAGTAGACATATTCTAATAGCTTAATTATCACCATCAATGCAAGATGAGGTGTAATTTGATTGAGTGGTATGTATGAAATTGACTGATCCTAGAGATCATAACTATAAAAACTTTAGCCAAATTAATGTTTATAGTTTATCATTTTATATGTTGATATAGTTTTCATATTTATGAGATATCATGTTAGAATAGATTTATTTATGGTACACATCATTTATTATATATATTATAGCACATGATTTCTAGTTTTTCACTCTAGATACCTACACCATCATTATCTACCCATTCTTGAAGGGAGAGCCATTCACTTTTTTGGAGATAGTACAGGGGATATATGGTCCATGTTTGGTGTGGACAAGAACTTAGATGATGCTCTCCCTCTTCATAGGAGTAATACACTAGAGACTACACTTGAGATTACATATTGATACTTGAGTCATGGAGACTCATGATCCATGGAGATTTATATCATATATTATTATTTAAGATATTATTTATTACTGAAACTATAATATTTCTTCATTATACTTCTACAACAATGGATGTAATATTGTATTAGCCATGGCTAAAATTATATTATTACTTTAATGAATTAAATGCAGTCTTTATTATTTAATTAGCATTGTTCATGATTTGTTATATCTTTTCATGGTGATCATTATTTAAGTGGATTATCTATAAACCTTGTGTGGTTAAATAAAATAATTCACTTAGTTAAAGATCACTTAATTAGATATCTTATGGTGAAATCTGTTAGATGAATATGTGTAATTAATTTATTTTTTTTACTCTATTTTGTTAAAACTTAGTGGGGTTATTATAAAGTACACTATTACCATTGGTGCTACTATCCTATTAGGGTGATACTATTTAGGAAGGTTTTTGATAATTGAATCTTATTCATGACACTCAGATCAACTATTGTGCCATTTTCTAGCCTCCAGATTATCCATCTCAAATAATTTCTAGCTAAGTACTTGCTTACATTATTTATTGCTATTTTTAGAAAGGTCAAACTAAGTCAATTATATTAAAAATAAATGGTACATCTTTCTACCCCAATTTATAATACTTAGATCCTTTAACAACCTAGGTCTTAAAATCCACAACCCTAAAAATTTAAATCATTTTTGAACCTAACTTACTTCAAATAGTGAAAAAACCCTAATCGTAGATAAAATTAAGGTTTATGTTTCCAAACTTTAGGACCCATATTTAAATTTTATATCCATGTATTTTCTAATTTGTATTTCATATGATTATTTATGAAAAATAAAATTTGATGAAAGTAGAGGAGATGCAAAAGGTACTCAATAATTTGAATTTCAAATTGGGAAGGAATACTAATTCAACATTAGGGAGGCTAATGAAAAGACATGGTAGGTTAATCTGAGTAACAACAATGACCTGAGGGTTAATGTAGCTTCGTGTTACAAGCTTCAAGGGAATCTCATGGAAGGCACATGCTTTACTAAGTCATAGGTCAATAATGGGTTGGCTGACAATAAGGACAAATAATAGGGACCTCCTAGGACATGTTCCTCCAATGTGCCTCCCTTGACTTGGGTAGATAAGGTGTGGGGAAAATGGTAGGTGGGCCAAGATATATCAGATCTCCACATCATTATATAGATAAAAAATAATGAGGTATGTGTTTCTATCCCTAACTTCATGGTGGAACAAGTGGATGTGGACCTGATAAAATCTAGTTTGGCTAGGGTAAATGGATTT
Organism: Torreya grandis; assembly: GCA_037957365.1. Lineage (NCBI taxonomy): Eukaryota > Viridiplantae > Streptophyta > Pinopsida > Cupressales > Taxaceae > Torreya > Torreya grandis. Next base: position 463,364 of record JARHVA010006473.1, on the reverse strand, counting down.
CATCTAAACATTGAATCTTTTTGAAGTTGGGTTAATTTAAAATGAAAACCTAAAGGCCTTTTGGAAGTGGTGACTTTGGTAAGGGTTTTTTTCTTGATCAGCTTTTTAACCCAAGAAGACTACTTCAGAGTCCTCTCAGATGAACTATGGTTCATGGGTAAATTAAGCATCACCATAAGATGTTAGAAGTCTATAAGTAATCTAAGAAGCTCTGTGATGGATGATGTATTGATTTGGATTATAATTATAGAACTTCCCTTGGATGTTGGAATCCAAAACTTATAATTGATATAGCTAGAGTGTTGGGATAACCCATTACTATTTATCTAATCACTCTATATTTTATAAGGATGATAATGGCTCAGATCCATGTCTTTATGGTTGATAATAAACCATTTATTCACTTGATTAAAATTAAATACAAATATAATGAATGGGCTTAGTGTATCAAATATGAGAATAAAGCCATTATCTACCTTAGATGTAATGTCCCAAACTATAATCAAAATGACTACCCCAAGAAAAATTGAGTCTTGGTCACTCCCAAGCAAGCTTAGACCCAATAACTGACCCCTTATTTAGAACACAAAGTCAACTCTACCAATAAGAATGAGCTTACTTCATTTGTACCTAGTTTATCATCCCTAGGACCCCAGAAAGGTGCATTAATTTTTAAGAATACTCTTTATTTACTTGTTGAATCTAATCTCCCTATTCTCCCTTAAACTAATCTTGGTTATTTATTGATTAGAAATCTTAAATTATTAGATGGCCCATATTGGATCTCTCAGCCTAATGTCCCTTCCCTTAAGCTTTCTCCACCTATTCAGTTAGTGATGGTCACTCCCTCAAAATATTCCATTCAACTCTTTAAGGGGAATCATTCACTTTACATGGTTGGCTCCTTATTGGGTATTGATAATCCCTTAGTGGAGGCCCTTCTTTCCACTCCTATCTATAAGAATCTTGAGTAGGACCACTCCCTCACTTCACCTTTGGTTTAGGTACCAAAGGGATGTAACAAAAAATTAAATATCTCTAAACCAGTGCAAGCTATGGGTTCCACTCCTATCCACTCTCAACCCCTCCCACAAAAGGAGGATTATTTGAAGGAATCTAGCTAGAAGCTAAACCATGAAACTTTTTCTAAGGTGACACAAGATTTGGCATGAAGGATCCCTTTATTTTTTAATTTAGATAATGAAGAGGTTCAACCTTTTATAGAGGAAGAATTCATAAAATCTCTTAACAGTAATATGGTGGTACCCAAGGACAAGGGATAATGTTCCACTAAAAAATAACAAATTCTAAAGGCTAATCAAGATGAAGGTTTTAAAACCCAATCCAAGAAAAAGGAAGGGAGAGAAAATAAATGTTTCACCCTAAAACCACTTAATAAATATCCTATAATGGTAACTTGGAATATAAAAATAGTGAAAGATATTGCAAAGGGTTCTTAACAAACCCTTAAAATCACCAAAGATAAGAAATAAAGGTCCTCACATGGAATATTAGGGGGTTAAACAACCCAATAAATTAGAAGACCCTCTACAATTTAAGAAAATAAATGATCCCACCATTATACTTGTTTAAGAAAATAAAATGTCTAAAGAGGCTCTAAGATTATGCTATGATAAAATGTGGAGAAAGGCTAGTTTTATAGATTCTAGTTCTAGGGTGGCTTCATGGGGATTAAAGGTATTTTTGAACCCAAAATTTTTATTAGGGTATCTAATAATGAAAACTAATGATCATGTATCTATCCTTTTTAGAGATATATTTAACAAATAATAATGGATTATATCCAACATATATACCCTAAATAACAAAATTATAAGGATAAAATTATGGGAGGACCTCCTTGCATTCTAGAAAATTTGTGGTTTCTATAATTGGATTGTGCTTAGAGATTTTAATAACTCTCTCACCCTTGGGGAAAAAATGGGTAAACTATATTTCAAGGAAAACATGTTAGATCTCAATGATTTCCTTGCAGGATCAGGCCTAGTTGATGTGGACATCTGAAAGAGTTGTCTAAAATTGGATGTCCAAGATCGATGATTGTAGAGTGAACACACATAATTTTTGAATCAAGAAATCTAGAAGAGAGTAAAAATTAAACACAATGTATTCAAAAATAGAGATGAACTACTTATATAAAGAGATAAAGTTCACAACTCTCACAACTCTTAAAGTTGTCATAGCTCACAACTAATAAGCTTAATGAATCTAGGCTCACTGAATGAAGAATAAAAAGGGAGAGAGGTATTTATAGGTTATAAAGATAGTGAAACCCCACATTCTACATAATGTGGTTATAACCTTCCTAAATAACCTCTAGAACCCTAAGCAAGCTAATGTAGCCATGTAGCTAAAACCTGTAGTACACCAACACCCCCCCATAAGCACAACTTAGTTAGGAAATGATATAAAAAATGCAAAAAAATGGGTCCTAGTAATAAGGCTTGATGAGGTACCCATGTATAATGAAATATCTCATAAAGTAGAGAAAAGGAGAAAACCTAGTGGGAAAAAACTCCCCCCCCCCCAAAGAGAGAAAATAAGAAGAAGAGACTAAAATACCCCATTGAAGAAGATTCTAAAATAATTAGCACTCCAAGTACATATCAATGATCCCAAATATCCTATAAAACATGAAATAAGTGTGCCTCCACATATAAGAGAGAGAATGTGAATGCAGAATGTCACATGGAGAATGTCGTAGTAGGTCCCTCTAAAAAAAATGTTGTCTCTTCCTTTCAGAAGAAAGAAAACCTGAGATATCAAACTAATAAATTACCACTCAAGTGGAATGTCTGTAGGAATCATGATGTAGATCTCTATAAAATCTTGAAATGTCTCCCTATTAGTGCTTGAATGTGCTAAAGTCTAATCAAGTATCATAGGAATAACTATAGAAGATGGAAATGAATATGCATGTAATGAAGGAGAGAGAAAAACTAGAGAAGAAGATAGACCTGGAACATTTACTAAATTAATTTCCATATGAAGATAATAACAAGACTCAACAATCATCAAAATTGAAGACTAGTTTGCAGATGAAGCAATCAGATCTACAAGATGAATGCATATAGGGACATATGAGTCATCAATAATCTCAATGTGTATAATATCATTAGAATCAATAAAATATTCAAAAATTCAAGTCTTTAAAGGCTCTAAAAGATAAATAATCTACACATGAATGAATGTAGAATCTACAATAGAACAACTGAGGTCTGGTAGAATCTCATCTTGTAGTGGTGGCTCAATATAAGAAAGAGAATTGTCCATCATGGATATGTAATCATAGGAAATAAAATATAGAGGTGATAGTAAAACTATATTTGAAGAGATTATAGGT